>ML785779.1:160397-179852 GCA_009831015.1 Picea engelmannii | reverse complement strand
AAGGATAATAAATTATCACCAAAGTACTATGGCCCTTATAAGGTGTTGCAAAAGATTGGTACTATGGCATACAAATTGGAGTTGCCTACATCTTCACGAGTACACCCAGTTTTCCATCTTTCATGCTTAAAGAAGGTTATAGGCGACAAGATCCTAGTTCAAACTATATTTACAGAAATTACAAGGAAGGAAAAAACATATTGGAGCCTGAAGCCATCACTGACACAAGAATTCGTCAGTTGAGGAATAGATCCATTTAAGAGTATCTCATTAAATGGAGGAAACTACCAGCTGAAGATTCCACTTGGGAAGATGAGTCTTTTATACAGAAGTATCTAGAGTTACTCAAGCATTGCGGACAACACTTGTATCAAGGGGATGGACATGTTAAGCCTACTATTGGCTCATTACCCCTTAATTGGGGCATATTAGATTAGTAGTGTTATTTTATTTATGTCGGCTTTATTCCATTAGTTGTAATTATACCTCCTAGTCTCCTATATATACCAAGGAGACATTTTCATTTGGAATCATCTTGTACTTGAACATTTAAGTGCGGTAAAAGGAGGTTGCCCCCTCGAAGAGGCTTATTATCTGAAATTATCTCTTTTTTCAAGGCATTGAGTACTTTTTCTAAGGTTTTTCTATGCTATATTGATATTTGGTTCTTAACATACTAAGTCTAAGTATGATCTATGGTCTCAAAAGACAATCACTCCACACCAAAACTCAATCAACTCATAGAATATGTAGAGAAACCAAAATAAAATAAATTTCAATATCTAATAGTGAGATCTTTGTTCTAATCTCCTTAAAAAATTAATATGTAATATTTCACTACAACAAGATAGCGCTCACGCTAGGAAATGAGGTTGGATATAGTTGCAAGAAAGTTCAACTAATGATGAGAATGAAATATGCTCTAATACATCATCAAAGTGTCACTTGGGTTGGCATCTCGAATCAGTTTGCTACAGGTTACTCAAAACCTGAGATGAGTGCCACAAGCATAATGGAGAATTTACCAACTGTAGAGTAACAACCCAAACAAAAAATACCTATGTAATGTGATATGTGTGAAAGAACAAGCTTGTATAATGGATCAACACTTTTGCATTCCAAAATGTGACTCTTGTGAAATTGTGATTTAAATAAATATTGTTACAAGATTCTACCACATCCACTAATTCACACAAAGTATTCAAAGAAATGACATAAACTCTCAGATCTAATCTCATATTTCGGTATCGTAATGTAATATTTCATGTTGAATATTCATACATTTACACATCAATGATAGATTAGATATTAAGGATTTTATTTAACAATATAGTAAAAAACAATTAGGAAAAAAAATTTTACTCTAATATGCACACAACAAGAAGTAACAATAGGAAATTACCAAACCATTCTTGCAAATATAGAAACATTCCAATGAGACATAGAATAGAATAAAACTAACAACCAATGGATTTGTCTCTGAGTTAATAACACAATATAGATATGAAGAAACCTATGATATCAAACATCATAGAGTATGATTCTATGTGGAAATTACCAAAACGTTATGATGTAAAACAAATTTATCACTACAAACATTATTACACACAAACCAATTGAATCAACACAATTTAATTATTGCAATGTAAATTAAATCAATAATTGATCTAAAATAAGTATTTTACATTTATCTCAACATTCTAAGAGACGCGAGCCCTTTCCTATCCTCATAGTGAGTGAATGAAACTCAAAATATCATGAAAAAATAAATACCATTAACCAAATCCATGCTTGTATTAAAATAGAGTAAAGATTAAAAGTTACAACGCTTTCATTACATGGAAATGAACAGAGTTCAACGACTCTTGAATATCAAGTATAGACTTTTCTTGGAATTACAACAACATCTAGCTAACTTTGATCTACAGAGTTTGGTTGATTATATAGAGAAATCCTGAGCTAAAGATAGAACTAGTTTTCCTCTTCTCTTGTGGAACAAAAGGGAAAAATTAGTTACATGAAAACCAAAGAAATGAATTGATCTTGATTCTTCTCAACCATTCTATATAAAATGGGTAAATATTGGATCGTAATATTATGATGTTTTTATTTGTATGACATTCATGCATACTAATAACAACTCAATATTTCATGAATCTCGAACTTGATCTTCATATGCGTTCGAATGTCTACCCTCTTGTTGACTTGGAGCTTCCATGTTGGAAAGGAGAGGACTAGGCATAGAATAACAGATCAATATCCATGTTATCATTTAGACCTCCAATACCTAAGTGACCAAATATGATTTGAGCACATGCATATATGTGAATCTTTGAATCTGGGTACTGAAACAACTACAATGGTATGTGAGCAAGTATAACATTCCTCATTAGAAAATATAGCCTAAAAACCCTTGTTAATATATCAATAACTTATGAATAATGGTAAAATAAACAAATACACCTCAAAATACTTGTCAAGGGGGTCTTAGGCTTGAAGTCATAAAAATGGATGACATTAGTGCTATGGGGAAACCCCCCCCTAATATGGGTCTAGTGACTAGGCAGAGCCTTGATACCTTAAAAGATAGAAATGCTTCTATTCTACCCCAAATCTAACAAAAAACTAATGATAGTTAAGGTAAGGGAGAGAATATCGAAATGTGTACCTTGATTCCTTTCTTCTATCATAGATCCCTTCTCATTGTTGTCCATTCCAAAATTGCAGGCTTCCTCCCAAAGTTGACATGAAACAAATTCATAAAAAAAAACTATGACAACATATGCATAACTACCAAGATCATCTAAAGGGTTAGATATTCATGAAAAACATCCATAAATGTAAACATAAATAAATAAATATTTGGGACAAGAAGTTTCTCTTTTATTGATAACAATATTAGGAGTTACAACCTGAATCTTTTTGATGCCAATCCACGAACCTCGTTTGGGTTCCTCTACTTTGACTCCAAGTGAGTTATTCCCAATATGTTATCCTCACAAAAAACATGCCAATATAGGGTAAAAAGATGGATTTTATAAAGGAGGATAACTGGAAGGGAATGTTGAGGATGAAACTCAAAGCAGGATGCAAAAGGATTGGAATGCAAGGGAGAAAATTTGGCCGAGTTCACTTGCCTCTTCTTTGATTTATCCAAATGAACCCCCTAGGGCCCCTTTTATATGGAGACAATATTTTTATTTAGTTTTTAGAAGGGCTACATGATCCAGAAAGATCTTTTAATGACTATGGTTGAGTTATTAATTGCATGTGTTAATTAACCATTTATGAAGCTGAATGAAAGAGGATGAATATGAGAGAATATATCATAGCCATAATACATAATACAGATCTGAATTGAAGTAATACGAATAAAAAAAAATAACAAGAGAAGTGATAACGGAGTTCGGCACAAAATTGCCTACATCTCTGGGCCTTTGTCTCAGTGGGGGACACTTCTTTATTTCTGTTCAAAAGCTCAAAAAGTACATTGCAGTAGTTCCATTAGGATACAAGACTAATCTATTCATGCTCTTCCAGATCTCTAGAACCCAGCAGAAGAAACGACACACAAAACGGATGACCGGAGCTCCCATAAATGGCCCGCAAGCATCTACTCCTCAACAACTTCCCTGCATAAAAATGACTTTGGCTTGTCTTCCCTTCAGCATAAATCTGCTTTGATTGTTTTCCTTGGCCTCAAACAGGCCTGGTTTTTATAGATCTGAAGTTGGTTATCCATCCCCAACTTCCTCCCAAAATCTGGGCTCCAAAAATGCTCAATATCTCCCAAAAATGGACCAAATCCTCCATTAACAGGCTTAAAAATCAATTAAAAATCCAAAAACATTATAAAAAACCCACTTTTGTTAAAACAATCACAGAGTAGCCCCATATAGGGCGCACTCCCCTGATCTCATGGCACCTGCATAGGATCCAAGGCTAAAAAGGGAGGGCACTTAGCTGGGCTAAGCCCCTTTTGGAGCACGCCCCCCTGGTCTCATAGGATTCTCCTCAAAACTAGGGTTGAGGCTTATCCATTGGGCGCCCCCCCCTTGTTACTTTATCACCTTTAATTATATTATTTTATTCTTAGTGTTACAAGCACCACCAAGGGCGCGTTGGCAAGGGACCTTTGTCAAAGGCTTGGGCTAACCCAAGAGGTCATGGGATCAAACCCCATGGACTCCAATAAAACTTTTGCCACCAACCATTAACCAATACCATGGTGCCACATGGCAGCGCATGACTGGGCCACGTGGAACCCAACCATTTGCCAAAAAAATGCCACTTGCCAGCTATTGGTTGGATACATGTCACTGACCAGTCACCTTCTGCTAGACTGCCACTTGTCTCCACTTGTCTCTGCCATGTCAGCACTGCTGATGTCATGTTGATGTCATCATTTGACTGGACCTGTTGACTTTTTTCCTATTTGAGAAAATGGTCAGAGTACGATAACTCTCGCATACATCGTCCATTTGAGAAAGTAAATATATGGTCGGAATTGGGAGAACGAGATGGACGCAATGGCATTGGTTTTGTCGAATTTTGAGCACTTTCATTTTTGAGCCTTTTTTAGCGCTGTTAGGCTTTTGGATCCAATTTTGGATCACACCTCCCCACTAAAGGACCTTTTGGTCCCTAAAAAGTTACTGACCAATCGATAAGCTTAGGATAGGCCACTTATCCATGGATGATTTTAGGGGCTAAATTTCGCTCATGGGCTAATTTTCCATGGTTTTTCAAAATACAAGATTCGCTATTTTAAAAATGATTCGCCCAAATTCTATAGGATAAAATTATTTTACCTTAAAAATCGCCAAAATTTTATAAAAACTATATAGAATCCTTAGAAATTTGAATATTTTTACAAAAATATCGCCAATCATTTATAGTTGGCATATAAAGGATTAGTAAGATTCACCAAGCTCTCTACATTTTAAAATAAATTTTCATTCTTAAAATCATCCTTGCACTGGGTTTGTCCTTTGTCTCTGAACTCTGTCCTGTGCACCTGTCTCATCAAGATCAACTGTAACACAATCATGACAACTGACAACATATTGTTAGTCATTTGAACCCTGTTACATCTTACTGAAGTCACTATAATCCATGTAGACAACATTACTAATGATATCATCAAAAAGACGACTGCAAATGAGTTGATATACTTGTAATATTTGCACGACATGATCTTATCTGGAAACAACTTATGATTGATTTTCCATTCAACAATCATTTCCTGTTCTTTCTTAAGATTGATTACTTCATTTTAAACAATTATTGGTTTGTTGCTTGCTTGCACTGCCTTCTTTAATTGTTCCATTGTTTGAAGTGTCTTATTTGCCTTAACATGATGAGCATGAACGACATAATCTTGACCTGCTTTGGTTAATTGATATTGATTCTTTGTCCTGTAGAAGATTGCCTTATGATCATATAAGTATGGACTACCTAAGACCATTCCACATTCATTTAATGACACTACATCACATGTTACCTCATCCACATACTTAGATGAAATTGAAAATTTGATTGTGCACTACTTTGTTATGTGCATTTGATGATGATTGCTTATCCATTTAAGTGTGTAAGGCTTACGATGTACTTGTGTTTTTAACCCCAATTTCTTAACCAATTCTTCTGAGATTAGATTAGATTGAGATCCACTATTGATTAATGTGTCTATCTTAGTGTGTCACATGATTACCCTTATATGAAACAAGTTGATTCTACAATCAATGCCTTCACCAATTTTACCTATCATACCAACCAATGAGATCTTTGATTCATCACCTGAATCCGATTCCAAGTCTATGGGTCTTGTTGTTGCTGCCACTGTTTGCATTCCCTTCTTTTCCTTGAACCACTTTGGCCTCTTCTCAGGATGCAACTGCCAACATCTGTCCTCATCATGACCCTATTTCTTGCAATGCTTACAAGAGGGATTCCCTTCCTTTCTCACCACTGCATTTGAATTCTTTCCATGCCATTTCCTCTTGTCCTCTTTCCTTGAAGACGATGATTCCCCTAACACACCTGCTTTTCCTACTTCAATATACGTAGCTTGAACATAAACCTCATCAAGGTTAGTGGGTCCAAACATGAATACATTGTTTCTAATATGTGCAGGTAAACCTCCTATATACTTCATAAGGGTTTCCTGTGTATGTAAAGGGATGTCTAACATCAATGCCATTCTTCGAAATCCATCAGTATACTCTTGCACCATTTGTCCTTTTCTTAGTTTTAAAGATTTCCATTCAATTAATGCTTTTTCTTTATAACCCAAAGGATAAAATTGTTTCCTAAGTGCAGAAATGAAGCTTTGCCATGATGGAAATACATTACCCACTTGTTGCGTTCCATTTTGCAACTTGCTTTGCCACCAGATGAGAGATGTACCTGCAAGTCTCAAAGATGCCAACTTGATTTGTGTGGCCTCATCCTTGATTTGTTTGACACTGCAGTAAACCTCCATCTGTTTGATCCAATTGTCAAGCTTCTCTGTATTTACTTCACCATCATATATGGGTAACTCAAATTTAACATCAATTTTTAACAATGGCATTTCATTCTTATGCTTATGAACATGTTTCTTTGCATTAGATTTAGGACTTGAACTTGAAGAAGAAGGAGAAGAAGAAGGAGAAGAAGGAGGTGATGATGGAGGTGAAGGAGGAATCTGAGGATGATCCTCTTCCTCTTCACTTTTTCCAAGATTCACCCAAAACTGGTCTCTTTTGTTCCAAGTAATCCTCGTACAAAACTTTCACCATCTCCGACATAGCAAGGAAAGTTTTCCGGACCTCTTTCTCATCCTGAGAAAGCCCTTCTTCCGATGCCATCTTCTCACTGTGAGAATCTCTCTTTCTCAATCCAATCAATGGATTCTCTTTAACAATATCTCCTTCACCACACTGTATCTTTTCCCTGGTTAACATGCAAAACTCAAATCCAAACGTCAATTAGCTCTAATACCAATTGATCTGAAAAGATATTTTAATGACTGTGGTTGAGTTATTAATTACATGTGTTAATTAACCATTTATGAAGATGAATGAAAGGGGATGAAGATGAGAGAATATATCACAGCCATAATACATAATATAGATCTAAACTGAAGCAATAAGAACAATAAACCATAACAAGAGAAGTGATAACGGAGTTCGACACAAAATTGCCTACGTCTCCGGGCCTTTGTCTTAGTGGGAGAGGCTTCTTTATTTCTTTTCAAAAGATCAAAAGGTACATCGCAACAGTGCCATTACGCTACAAGATTGATCTGGTCATGTTCTTCTAGATCTCTAGAACCAAACAGAAGAAACGACACACAAAATGGATGACCGGAGCTCCCAAAAATGGCCCGCAAGCGTCTGCTCCTCAACAGCTTCCCTGCATAAAAACGGCATTGGCTTGGCTTCCCTTCAGCATAAATCTACTCTGATTGTCCTCCTTGGCCTCAAACATGCCTGGTTTTTATAGATTTGAAGTTGGTTATCCATCCCCAACTTCCTCCCAAAATCTGGGCTCCAAAAATGCCTAATATCTCCCAAAAATGGGCCAAATCCTCCATTAACAGGCTTAAAAATCAATTAAAAATCCAAAAACATTATAAAAACCCCACTTTTGTTAAAAAAATCATAGAGTAGCCCCCTATAGGGCACGTGCCCCTAATCTCATGGCACATGCATAGGATCCAAGGCTAAAAAGTGAGGGTGCTTAGCTGGGCTAAGCCCCTTTTGGAGTGCGCCCCCTTGGTCTCATGGGATTCTCCTCAAAACTAGGGTTGAGGCTTATCCATTGGGCGTCCCCCCCTTGTTACTTTATCACCTTTAATTATATTATTTTGTTCTTAGTGTTACAAGCACCACCAAGGGTGCATTGGCAAGGGACCTTTGTCAAAGGCTTGGGATAACCCAACAGGTCATGGGATCAAACCCCATGGACTCCAATAAAACTTTTTCCACCAAGCATTAATCAATACCATGGTGCCACATGGCCGCCCATGATTGGGCCACGTGGCACCCAACCGTTTTCCAAACAAATTTCACTTGTCAATTGTTGGTTGGATCCCTGTCACTGACCAGTCACCTTCTTCTGGACTGCCACTTGTTTCCACTTGTCTCTGCCATGTTAGCATTGCTCATGTCATGCTGATGTCATCATTTGACTGGCCCTGTTGACATTTTGTTGGTTTGAGAAAACAATCAGAGTACGATAACTATCGCATACAACGTCCATTTGAGAAAGTAAATATATGGCTGGAATCGGGAGAACGAGACGGACGCAATGGCGTTGGTTTCGTCGAATTCTAAGAACTTTCATTTTTTAGCCTTTTTGAGCCCTGTTAGGCTTCTGGATCTGATTCTGGATCACACCTCCCCACTAAAGGACCTTTTGGTCCCCAAAAAGTTACTGACCAGTCAACAAGCTCAAGATAGGCCACCCGACTTGTCCTCTGTCTCTGAACTTTGTCTTGTGCACCTGTCTCATCAAGAACAACTGTAACACAATCATGACAACTGACAACATATTGTTAGCCATTTGAACCTTGTTACATATTACTGAAGCCACTATCATCCATGTAGCCAACATTACTAATGATAGCATCAAAAAGGCGACTACAAATGAGCTGATATACTTGTAATATTTGCACGACATGAGCTTATCTTGAAGCAACTTATGATTGATTTTCCATTCAACAATCATTTCCTATTCTTGCTTAAGATTGATTACTTCATTTGAAACAATTATTGGTTTGTTGCTTGCTTGTACTACCTTCTTTAATTGTTCCATTGTTTGAAGTTTCTTATTTTCCTTAACATGATGAGCATGAACCACATAATCTTGACCTGCTTTGGTTAATTGATATTGATTCTTTGTCCTGTAGAATATTGCCTTATGATCATACAAGTATGGACTACCTAAGACCATTCCACATTCATTTAATGACACTACATCACATGTTACCTCATCCACATACTTAGATGAAATTGCAAATTTGATTGTGCACTTCTTTGTTATGTGCATTTGATGATGATTGCTTATCCATTTAAGTGTGTAAGGCTTATGATGTACTTGTGTTGTTAACCCCAATTGCTTAACCAAATCTTCTGATATTAGATTAGATTGAGATCCACTATCGATTAATGTGTCTATCTTAGTGTGTCACATGATTACCCTTATATGAAACAAGTTGATTCTACAATCAATGCCTTCACTAATTTTACCTGTCATACCAACCAATGAGATGTTTGATTCATCACCTGAATCTGATCCCAAGTCTGTGGGTCTTGTTGTCACTACCACTGTTTTCATTCCCTTCTTTTCCTTGAACCACTTTGGCCTCTTATTGGGATGCAACTGCCAACATCTGTCCTCATCATGACCCTCTTTCTTGCAATGCTTGCAAGAGGGCTTCCCTTCCTTTCTCGCCACTGCATTTGAATTCTTTCCATGCCATTTCCTCTTATCCTCTTTCCTTGAAGACGATGATTCCTTTGACACACCTGCTTTTCCTGCTTCAATATACACATCTTGAACATAAACCTCATCAAGGTTAGTGGGTCCAAACATGAATACAATGTTTTTAATATGTGTAGGTAAACCTCCTATATACTTCATAAGGGTTTCCTGTGTATGTAAAAGGATATCTAACATCAATGCCATTTTTCGAAATCCATCAGTATACTCTTGCACTGTTTGTCCTTTTCTTAGTTTTAAAGATTGCCATTCAATTAATGCTTTTTCTTTATAACCCAAAGGATAGAATTGTTTCCTAAGTGAAGAAATGAAGCTTTGCCATGATGGAAATACATTACCCACTTGTTGCGTTCTGTTTTGAAACTTTCTTTTCCACCAGATGAGAGTTGTACCTGCAAGTCTCAAAGATGCCAACTTGATTTGTGTGGCCTCAACCTTGATTTGTTGCACACTGCAGTAAACCTCCATTTTCCTGATCCAATTGTCAAGCTTCTCTGCATTTAGTTCACCATCATATATGGGTAACTCAAATTTAACATCAAGTTTTAACAATGGCATTTCATTCTTATGCTTATGAACATGTTTCTTTGCATTAGATTTAGGACTTGAACTTGAAGAAGAAGGAGAAGAAGGAGGTGATGATGGAGGTGAAGGAGGAATTTGAGGATGATCCTCTTCTTATTCACTTTTTCCCTTTGAATATTCACCCAAAACTAGTCTCTTTCGTTCCAAGTAATCCTCGTACAAAACTTTCACCATCTCCGACATAGAAAGGAAAGTTTTTCGGAACTCTTTCTCATCCTGAGAAATCCCTTATTCCGATGCCATCTTCTCGTTGTGAGAAGATCTCTTTCTTAATCCAATCAATGGATTCTCCTTAACAAGATCACCTTCACCATGCTGCAATTTTTCCCTGGTTAACATGCAAAACTCAAATCCAAACGTCAACTAGCTCTGATACGACTTGATCCAGAAAGATCTTTTAATGACAGTGGTCGAGTTATTAATTTCATGTGTTAATTAACCATTTATGAAGCTGAATGAAAGAGGATGAAGATGAGAGAATATATCACAACCATAATACATAAGACAGATCTGAACTGAAGCAATAAGAACAACAAACCATAACATGATAGCGGAGTTCGGCACAAAATTGTCAACATCTCCAGGCCTTTGTCTCAGTGGGGGAGGCTTCTTTATTTCTATTCAAAAGCTCAAAAAGTACATCACAGTAGTGCCATTAGGCTACAAGAATGATTTGGTCATGTTCTTCCAAATCTCTAGAACCCAGCAGAAGAAACGACACGCAAAATGGATGATTGGAGCTCCCAGAAATGGCCCGCAAGCGTCTGTTCCTCAACAGCTTCCCTGCATAAAAATGGCTTTGGCTTGACTTCCCTTCAACATAACTCTACTTTGACTGTCCTCCTTGGCTTCAAACATGCCTGGTTTTTATAGATCTGAAGTTGGTTATCCATCCCCAACTTCCTCCCAAAATTTGGGCTCCAAAAATTCCCAATATCTCCCAAAAATGGGCCAAATCCTCCATTAATAGGCTTAAAAATCAATTAAAAATCCAAAAACATTATAAAAAACCCACTTCTGTTAAAAAAATCATAGAGTAGCCCCCTATAGTGTGCACGCCCCTGATCTCATGGCACCTACATAGGACCCAAGTCTAAAAAGGGAGGGCGCTTAGCTGGGATAATCCCCTTTTGGAGTGTGCCCCCCCTGGTCTCATGTGATTTTCCTCAAAACCAAGGCCAAGGCATATCCATTGGGCACCCCCCCTTGTTACTTTATTACCTTTAATTATATTATTTTGTTCTTAGTGTTACAAGCACCACCAATGGCGCGTTGGCAAGTGACCTTTTTCAAAGGCTTGGGCTAACCCAAGAGGTCATGGGATCAAACCCCATGGACTCCAATAAAACTTTTGCCACCAACCATTAACCAATACCATGGTGTCATGTGGCAGTCCATGACTGGGCCACGTGGCACCCAACCATTTGCCAAACAAATGCCACTTGTCAACTGTTGGTTGGATCCCTGTCACTGACCAGTCACCTTCTGCTGGACTGCCACTTGTCTCTGCCATGTCAGCACTGCTGATCTCATGCTGATGTTATCATTTGACTGGACCTGTTGACTTCTTTCCTATTTGAGAAAATGGTTAGAGTACGATAACTCTCACATACAACATCCGTTTGAGAAAGTAAATATATGGCCAGAATCGGGAGAAAGAGACGAACAGAATGGCATTGGGTTTGTCGAATTCTGAGTACTTTCATTTTTTAGCCTTTTTGAGCCCTGTTAGGCTTCTGGATCTGATTTTGGATCACTACAAGAGGTAATATGGTTGTGCAACCTGACATAGCCCATACAATCCACCCGAAAGTGCGTAACTTTTTAATTTTGACAACTTTTTATAGTATACATGGGCTATCAGGCATGAAACTAGCGTATGAATACATGTTGGATATGCATCAGGGAACGTACACCATGAAAATGGTTGTTTTTTAAGAGGAACCTCAACAAAAGTGGTTGGTGGATGTGTAAGTAAGTAGGACAAAGTAAAAAATGCATGATAGTGTCATTTTGAGCTATAACAAATGCCCCATAATGTGTGAGGTCAGAAGAGAAACAAATGGATGAAATGCATTATAACATCTTTAGAAAAAATGGGAAGGCACCGAGTCGAGTGATCCCAGACGAGTATTCGTGAGCGTGTCATATGAAGAAGAATAATAATAAACACTAAGGCGGGCATACCCATGCTCGGGACAAACTAAGCATGGCTTCCAATCCAATACAATGCATATCCATGTCATACATAATAATCGTGGCTACATGACTAATGTGTATGCCAATATAGATTGTAGCCACAAATAATACACAATGGATCTACATATCAAAATCATTAGAAGATATACAAACACAATGAATCTTCAGGAGGCATCAATGCCTATAGATGGAGATGATGGATTCAATAACTCAAGAAATATATTCAAGATCTTCATAACTTAGGTAGGAGTATAATAGTAGTGTAAGACTCACTATCCCGAGGTCTTTGACAAACCGTCGTATAAAGACTAGAAGATCTCGATTATCAAGCAAAAAACTTCATTGATTTCGAATGTACACTTGACAGGATTCTCAGGATGGTCAAATTATGAAGGTCAAGAGACTTATTTTAGCAATGCTAACTCAGGTTGGAAGACATTCGCTTAGAAATGGGCATGCCATATGAAAAGACTTAGGAAATGTGTTATTGACATAAGATTGTGGAACATGAGGCACCACAAACTCTCCATGTGTTTGGAAGAGTAACCAAACAGAGGAGGACACAAATCTATGTAACGAGAATAGCTTCCTAAGGCCATATTAAATCCCAATGCTTTGCAGAATAGACTGAAGGATGTGCTTTATCCAAGGGTGAATAGATTTCTGCCAGTAAAAGAGAATGTTTTCCTATCCCCTATTTTTGGAATATTTGATTTTTTTGTCTTTTTCATATATTTAGAGAGCTTGAAAAAGAATAAGAGAATGCTAATTTACAAAGGAGGAATGAGTGTCACGGGTAAGAATACTAGTTCCAAGAACATGGAACATACTGATGTTCATTGCAAGGAGACATGTGTAGGATAAGGATACTTAGTAAAATTCCTCCATGGATCAGGGTGCCAAAATGCAAAGGAAAAAAATGTTGCAAGGCCTGCACCTACGAAATGCTCTAAATTTTAGCAACAACAGAATGAAACCAACATTAGGCCAAATATGCAAGAGTGAGACATGTAATTCCATTTTCATATTGACACAATGAGCCTCCTTCAATGTAAATTTTTATGAGTCTAGAAAAGGTAAGCTCGACGGTTTTTCACTTTTAGAGAGTCTAAAAAAAACAGTAAAAGAAAACTCCAGAGTGATCTTTTTCGTAAGTTTAGTCTCCATGGTCCAAAAAAGAATAAAATCATACCAAGGAGAAGTGTCCTGGTCATTGGGGCCAGAGTATTCCTTTTTTGTACATAGTCCAGTCATTCTGGAAAAGGGTTAAATTATACCCTATGGACATCTCCTCAAAACCATTTTAACGAGTGTGATAGAGACAAGATAACTCGACTATCTTTTCAATTTTTGGGAGTATGAAAAGAGATTAACTATGGAATCCCTTGTCCTTTTTTGTAATTTAGTTCCCTGAGCCTGAAAAAGTAAAAAAAATAACTTAGGAGAACTCTCCTGACGAGACATGTCTCTCGACGCGTACCTTTTTCTTGAGTAATTTATTGGCCAAAACAAAGGGTTAAACTTATGCCAAATAGATGTTCCTTCTGTACCAATTAATGAGTGTGAAAGAGACAAGGTCACTCGATGATATTTTTTTGTTTAGGGAGTCTGACAATGGATTAAAGAAGAATCCAAGGGGTTTCCTTTTTCGTAAATAATCTCCAAGGCCCAAAAAAGTGATAAACCAAAAACAGGGAGAATGGCCCTTTTTCATAAATCTAGTGTTTCAAGCCTAAAAAAGGGTTAAACTTACACCTAAGAATACTCTCCTAGCAAATTGTATCTCCTAGGGTGTACCTTTTATGTAAAATTAGCTATCCGGACTGAAAAAGGGGTAAACTATCGTCGGATAGATGTTCCTTCAAATTTCATGTTGACGAGCATGAAGGGAAGGGAAACAAGATCACTCAAAGAATACTCCAGGGGGGCTTAGGGATTAGAGATGACTCTAGGGGGGTTCATTTTCTTAAGTAATCTAAACAAGGCCGAAAAGGATAAATAATTTCTTGTTAGATGTCTGTTTCATAGTTTAAGTGAACTTGAAACACAACAAACCATGCTCTTAAGGAGTCCATTGTGTATAGGCAAGAAAAATATGAAGAAGGATGAGGTTTCAACCCAAAGTCATGGAGGGACTAAAGGGACTCCCAAGCCTACAAAAGACTCACATCATGGATGCCATAATGCCAGAAAAGTATCTATCTAGGGAATCCATGGAGAGGAAGGCTATACCACCTAATTACGACACTTCTAAAGTAGCATAGAAGGTTCCATGTCACACTTTGGTGGGATCTGTTATAACCCTATGATTCATAGGATCAAATGATGATTGGGATTTTTTATTTCAATGATTGTATTTCGTAAATGATATTCTCTTCTGCAAATAATTTCCCAAATAAAGGCGAAAGAGGAAAATCATCAATGTCTGCACAGTCAAAACACCTCTGGTTGGGTTAAAATTGATCATTTCTAGCTTAGGGAAGACCCCTTGGTGACAAAATGAAGAAAGGGAAACTAGAAAAACTCATCAAATGATTTTATCCTAAGTTTTTAGTGATACAACAACTTTGGCGTGTTGTGGCTAAAGGGCGCGCAAATCTTAGGGGTTGATCAACACGCACTCAGATCGATGGTCAACAGTGGATATCAGACCCCCCCGACCTTTCTGCCTTTAATGGTGGGGGGGGGGGGTCCAAGTTGGTGGTTTTCCAAACACGGTCCCCTCATTATGTGTCAAGCTCACGTTTACTCGAACACACCTCACTCCTTACCATTTACCACTACCCCCCACTACAAGTAAACCATCAAACCATTTCCCAATACTGCCTCTCACCTCACTCGAAATCTATTTTCCACTCACACTACCGTGCACCTTTTCCCCTCCACTCTTATTTCTCTCCCCCTCACCTCCCGACACCTGTTCCACTTATGCTCCATGTCACATCCACTAATATTTCTCTCACCCCCTGACCTATCATGTCTCTTCATGACCAACCACATCTTCTCACATGACCATTGATTTCCCTTTGTACTATGCGAGCTTCCGCCAAGTAAATCTCCAACTCATCATTACCTTCATCCACGTCCACCTGCAAATTTCTCCCCGACGATGTCTAATGAAAGGACAAGTGGAAAAAGAGTAGAGGGCATATCCCATGACAGGAAGTGTCTACTACAGTTCAAATATCAAAGGAAATGAGGACACCCAATGGATGAGGATCGACTCACCATTAACCACTCTTATATTTCATGGCCATATTTATTCACAGATGGCCACAGTCAGCATCAAGAGGCCAACAATGCAACAAATATTGAAAACAAATCTTCAACAACCTCCATTAAATCAAACTTGGGAAATATGAATAGATCCACATAATCTCTGTATATTTGTAATCCTAGATCTAATTATTTTAGATTTAGATGGATTTAATCCTACTTATTTATGACAATATTTGATGCTAATAAATGAATAAATACTTCACATTTTGAAGTATGAAGGGTTGGAACCTACCAAAGAAAAGCGTTCATTATTGTAATCAACTCACATAGCCTTTATCAAAATAGTAATACAGTTACATGATTCTTGTGACATTCATGTTGGTGAAGCTTTCTCACTGTAATTATGTTTGCCCTATTTTTATATGTGTTTCTTCTCTCTATTGTCTTAAAGAGAGTTAAGTTCATGATTTGTTTTAAAACACCATGTCCCTAGTTTAAATAAATATCATTTTTTTCTACCTGAAGGTTAATTCTAGGATTCTTAACTGCCCAATTATAACCTTATCCATCCCTGTTTTATTCCTGATCATTCGCCAAAACTTAAAGGATCCAGTAAAGTGCCTATCTTTCCCTGTAATTTTTCCGGTAAAAACTTCTTTGATTGAGTTAAATATCTTTGACTCCATTTCCCAATGGTCTATCTTTCTTGTTCCAACCAAAACAATTCAAAACAAACCCAAAAATCATGTACTATCATAACTAGCCTAAAATTCCAATCCAAACAACGTTAAACCATACAGAGAGATCCTTCCTTGAGTCTTGGAGGGATAGATCCTCGACTCCAAGTGGTTTTGTATTTACCTCCGCCCATTTCTTCTTAATCCTGGGAAATTACAGAGTACTAACATAATGGTGACCATACTGGGGAATTGTTCCTCAGAAAGCATAGCAAGTTCCAGATCTGATTAATGATGGTGGACAGTGATAAAACACAAGAAGTCTGAAATCATTCACCTAGTGACTCCAACCAGCTCCATATTGGTTCCAGTTTGAAGACTCCACTGGAGGAAGAACCTAAAACATGACCAAGAAATATGGAAGGATCAAGTATTCAAGCTCAAATTGTATTCAAGACATTTTTTGTTTTATCTGTAATTATGTTCTATCTTATTCTAATCTTGGTCAAGAGTACATTGTTGAAGATTACATTGGTCAAGAGTATCTAGATGGTTATAAGCCTCTTTCTTTACCTCCTATACCTGCAAAAATCCTAGACAGATACAAGCCTCTAGTTTTGCCTCCTATCCTTCGTGACCTCCCTGCAAATTATAACAATAATATGCCCAAGTTTGATTGAGAAAATGTGAAGTTTACTTCTGAAAAACACATTCAAAATATTGAATCTGTTTGAGGTGGAAGAAGATGATGTTTATATCAGGATGTTTTCCCTATCATTGCAAGGTAAAGTTAAAAATTGGTTTAAGAATCTTCCAGCTACAACCATTAGCAATTTTCATCAATTTACGCTCGTTTTCCTAGATAGATGGGTGATCATGGGAAATGTATTTCTCATCCTAGAAGAATATGACCACTTGAAAAGACAGTCGACAGAGACATTACAACAATTTTCATATAGGTTCAATAAGGTGTATCATGCAATTCTTGTTGATATAAGGCCACCCGCATGATTATCCCTTTTGCATTACCCATATGCATTTAATCCAGAGATGACATTCCAATTAAGAGAAAAGAACACTACAACCCTTGAAGAAATGAAAAAGATTGCAGTAAATGTGGAAGCTAACCTGTTAAACAGAAAGGAAAAGTTAAAAGAAATGATGAAAGATAAAACAAAAAAGGAACACTTGATATCTTCAGAGACAAAACTATATATTTTGACAAACATAATCAACGAAGTGATGCACAAGATTATCAGGAAAGAGGAACTTGATGTTCAAAGACCTCATGTTCCATTAGTCCCAGAAATGACAAGGATCAATGTCCCCAAGCATTTTCTATCTCAGCCTCGGTATTTTGGACCACCTAATGACTATTCAATGTACTCAATTCACAATATAGATAAAGATGAAGTTCAAAATCAGATGGTGGTGGAAAAATCTCTTGAGATAATGTGCATGTTTGATGACCTTGTATATATAGATGATCATCACGATGAGAATTATATGGATGAGATTGAGCTTGATTGTCCAATACAACCATCATTATCTTCATGAGAAGAAGGGCAGTTATCACAATGCAAAGATAACAATCCAACTCTACATACTAAGCAAGATTGCAAGGAGGATAGTGCAGAAAGTTTTCAAGCAAATGAATTTTTGTTCCCTTATATTTTGCCTCTTTTATGAGAGAAAATTATAAGCAAATTGTCAATAGTAGGAATGGAGAACTCTCTTACCAATCAAATGAGGAAATCATGGATGATAAAGAACTTGTTTTAGATCCATAGGTGTATCCCTCGAGTCATATTGAATGTCAAATCTTAGATGCAAGCTCAGAGTCAGTAACACAAGATGAATTGATCCATTTGGATTCTATACCATTATGCTCCAATTCATTTCATATTTTGAAAGGGAATTTTGATCACATTTTGAATTATTAATACATGAAAGATTATAAAGTTTCACTAGATTCAATACAACAACTACCTCATTTTCTACGAGATCCAATAACAAAGGTATTGGTTGACATATGCAGACAGATTCCTATTTCATTTGCTAGTCATGGGATGAAAAACATTTATTATTTTGATATGATCAGACAATCAACTTCAACGTTGTGTTCAACAGAAGTATCATCACAAATCTCATCGGATAAAATGAAAACATGTCCCGAGTTGTTTGAAGACATGGAAAACATATTTGTAGTTTCAGGTCATGAAGGTGAATTGAAAGAGTCCTAATACCCATAAATAGATCAAGTCTATCTTTATCCAGTGGCTATATATATAGATAAATCATTCAACACAGAGCCATAATACATCTTCAACATTTCTGTTGTTTTTCAGGTTTACCAAGTCCACTGTAATGAAGAACAGTCTGGAAATCTATATCAGATACCATTAACAGTTCTATCTCTGGTACTGGTTAAAAATAGTGAAAGGGCAGAGTCATTAGATCAACTGTTGGATTGTCTTCACTGACATTTTTCCATTACTTAACGAAGCAACAATTTCATCATATTAGGGTAGTTATGTGTGCAAATAATCTTTTTGGACAAGCATCTTTTATTTCATTTTCATTCTCAGCTTGGTTTCAACTTTAGTTTCTAAAAGTGTGGTTAGAATTTCAGAATATAGTTCAGATTCAGTACATAGATCCAATTTATGTTTGAAGTTTCAGATACAAAATATTTTGGACAAAATAGGTTGCAGGTTTTGGAACAACTTATGTGCAAGGCTACCTAGTCTACGGTGTTCTTGGCACCTCACAAGGAGAGAACCATCCCCAAGTGGAGCCACTGTTATAACCCTATGATTCATAGGACCAGATGATGATTGGGATTTGTTATTTCAATGATTGTATGTGGTAAATGATATTCCCTTCTGCAAATAATTTCCCAAAGAAAGGAGAAAGAGGAAACCCAACAGTGTCTGCATAGTCAAAACACCTCTGGTTGGGTTAAAATTGATCATTTCTAGCTTAGGGAAGATCCCTTGGTGACAAAATGAAGAAAGGGAAACTAGAAAAACTCATAAAATGCTTTTATCCTAAGTTTTTGGTGATATGAAAACTTTGGCGCGTTATGGCTAAAGGGCGCGCAAATCTCAGTGGTTGATCAACGCGCGCTCAGATCGATGGTCACTAGTGGATATCAGACTCCTCGACCTTTCTTCCTTTAACGGTGGGGGGGGTCCGAGTTGGTGGTTTTCCAAATGCAGGCCCCTCATAATGTGTCAAGCTCACATTTACTCGAACCCCCATCACTCCTTACCGCTTACGACTA
>ML785779.1:63859-152144 GCA_009831015.1 Picea engelmannii | reverse complement strand
ATATATATATATATATTAATTTTTAATTTTTATTTACGAGAAAGAAAACATATTTTGTTAATGTCATGATACTAACTCAAAAAGTCTGTTATGTACATAAGTGGGACCAATGTGGCCAGCAGACCTCCCCTAGAATAGGCACCATCCACGTGAGTAGGCCCAACCAGGAGAAGCCACAACAGTAGTAGGGCCATCGTCAACAAAGGCCGAGAGAGTATTGAGGTGGGTAGAGAGGAACTTGACATCCCTCACCCGGAGTGTGCCTATGGTGGAGATTGAGGATCTTCCACCATCCATGGAGTCTCATGTCGTGGGAGTACCCAGGGCATGGGTCTAGTTATTCTGGTGTCTTTCCAACACCGTAATACATTATAGCAGGGCCAATATTCCTAGAGCTTAGACTAGTACTGGACATCATGCATGCTAGAACACCCCTTTTTGTATATCTCTTTGTATTGATGACTTAAGCCTGAAAATGTATTATTGACACATTTGAGGCCTATAGACCACATTTTGTAGTGTGAAATCACTTTTTGGATACATTATATATATTCATATTTTTTTGTCTTATGGAGTAAATATCGTTTGTACAAATATATTTACATGTGCGTGTATGTGTGTGCTTTTATATTTATTTGTGTGAAAGATGACAATCTAAAACATGATTTGCCAATGTATCAGTTAATTGATTAGATCTCCTAGGAACATGAATATATGAAATATAATCAAAATAAATTTCTAAGAGACATACCCTAAGGAATCTATGGTGAAGGGTGGGATCGTGGACACGATACACTCCATTTAACTATGACACTACCAGTTGAGCATCTAGATGAACCCAGAGGTGATAAATACCATGTGACAATGCATCACGTAGTAATTCCATTACAACACTGTACTCAAAAACATTATTGGTTTCTTCTCCTAGATAAACACCTCCAAAAGATACCAACTGACCAGTGGGCATGAATATTACCCAAGTTGTGGAAGAAAGCCTCCAAGTGTGTTGGCTAGCACCATCCGTGAACCCAACATAAACCTCAGATTCACTTGACATTTGCCACAATGCAAAAACACAATAAACTACACGTCCATAAAACAAAATGAGACCAAAATGTATAGATAAAAATATACATTATTTACAAGAAGTCACACTCAGGTGACCAACCTAAGAATAATAATTATTAAGATAAATCCCATTTTTGGGCTCAGGAAAATCATTACCTTCGAAGTCAACCAATTCATAAGAACCTTTTTACAAAACTTTCTTAATAATAAACGATTTGAACCACATGGGTTTAAATTTGCCTTCCCCCAAGGGATCTTTATCTTGATCATAGGTGAATACAAGATCACCTTTGGAGAAAACTCTAGGGCAGACTGACTAATCATATTGACACTTGGCACATTGTTTATGAGCCTCATTATCCAAGGCTGCATCTCAATGTTGTTCATCGAGTTGCTTAAGATAGACAAGATGCTCTTCAATTATAATTGTGTTGGGCAGTAGTTCCACTACCAACTTGAGAGAATGAATCTGACACTCTATAGGAAAGATTTCCTCTAGCCCGTAAACAAGTTGGAAAGGA
Organism: Picea engelmannii; assembly: GCA_009831015.1. NCBI lineage: Eukaryota > Viridiplantae > Streptophyta > Pinopsida > Pinales > Pinaceae > Picea > Picea engelmannii. The sequence goes on along the minus strand of ML785779.1, from coordinate 150,555 downwards.
GAGAAACCTATAGTAGTCTTGATGAAATTTTTATATGCCCAAAGTGTTGAATATAACATCAAATGAAAATTCGACTTGGTCGAATTGATTGTCCATTGTAGAATAGTCTTAAGAGACTTATTGACAACCTCCAATTGATTGTTCGCTTGTGGATAATAGGGTGACATATGTTCTTTATTAAACCCTATATTTTATGTTAACTCATTCATCATCTTATTTTGAAAGTGACTACCATGGTCTGTGATAATCTCTTTCGGTATACCGAACCTAGCAACAATTTGGTTGAAAACGAAAAGTGTCGTCATTTCCCCGTCATTGCTAAACGTTGGCATTCCTTTGACCCACTTGGTGAAGTATTCTACTACCACAATGATATAATGATGCCCCCTAGTAGAAGTTGGGTGGAATGTAGTAAAAGAAATTCCCCACTTAGTGAAGGGACCAACAAAAATACCATGAAACATAGGAGCAGGGTGTTCCCACAACTTCCAAGAGAATATATGACATGGGTGACACTTCCTAACCTCCTCTATACAATATTTGATTAACGAGGGACAAAATTATCCAGCATGAATGATTTTCTGGGTTGTTTCCAACCCAGATAAGTGACCGCCAAATGCTCCAGTGTGGCAGTCATTTAACACAATCTATGCTTCTTCATGAGTCATACAACAATGAAGGACACATTCAATTCATCGATGATACAAAGTATCATCGATGATAAGATAATTTCATGCTTGATGGTGTCTCTGTCGACACTCACCACGAGAATCATAGGAAGGACACTTCAGATTCTGAAGATACATAAGTATATCTCCATACCAAGGGTTAGAAGATGAAATAAGGAAGATATCCTCATTGATCGACAAATCTTCAGGAAAATTACTACCACTCTCAATTATAAGTTTCGAAATTGACTCGACAAAGAACAAAGACTTCTTAGACTTCGCTTAAACAAAGTCCAAATCAAATTCCTCAAGAATGACTATCCATAAACCAATATTCCCGCTGATGACTAGTCGTGTCAACACATAATGAAAAGGATTAACGATGGTTATGGTGGTGGTATTACATAGTATAATATAATGACAAAACCTTTGGATAACATGGAAAGTTTCCAAATCTAGTTTCTCAACATGAGTGTAGTTGAGTTCTGGTACGACTAAGTCTTGAATGAGGTGGTATATAACATGTTCCTATAGCATGTCATCCTACTGAACCAAGACCATACAAATGGTGGACTCTTCTATAGCCAAGTATAACAAGAAATATTTGCCATAATCAGGAGGGTTGAGTAGAGGGGCAGACGTCAGGGCAATTTTCAATTCTTCCAAAGAGAATTGAGCTTCTTTATCCCAAAAGAATGGGACCCCTTTTTTCAAAATACGCATAAACCCTTTAGTTATTTAGCAATAAATCACCATAGGAAGTTATCTTTCCCCTAAAGACTCTAAAGTTGGGGAACTATGTGTGGGGGAGGAAACTGAACTATTTCCTCAACCTTAATAGGATCAACCATGACCCCTTTGGTGGACATGATAAAACTTAATAAACATCTTGACATAACACAAAAACTACACTTGTTTGGATTTAGGAGAATCTGGTAGTAGAGACACCTTTAAAAAATAAGTTGAAGGTGAGCAGGGTAATCTGATCTCTTATAAGAATGTGACACAATATCATCAAGATATGCCTCGATTATATGTTTGATGTGATGGAAGGCAAAGGACATGGCCCACTGGAAAGTAGCTCCAACGTTTTTTAGGCCAAAAATAATTTTCCTATATGAAAATGTACCCCAAGGACATATGAAAGTAGCCTTATGTTGATCCTCGGGCTTGATATGAATCTGATTGTACCTTGAGAAACCATCCATAAAAGAAAAAACTTCACAACCCACACGTTCATCGATAATGTGATAAATGAATGGGGTGGGAAATTTATATTTCGGGAAATCTTTGTTCAGATCACAAAAATACATGCACACATGATTCATACCTTGTTTTTTATTGATAGGAATAGGTTTTGACACCCATTCTGTCAATTGAGATAGGTAGATGAAACCGACCTTAATAAATTTCTCTACCTCAGCTTTGATAGTTGCTTCCCTGTGAGGTTTGACTAGGTGAAGCTTATGCCAGATAGGATTAGCATTGGGATAATTCCTAATCTCTTGCTCAACTATACAAGGGTCAGTGCCTAAAATTTCCTCATAAGACCAATAAAAAACGTCGTGAAACTCTTTAAATAATTCAATGTACACTTGAATCTCCTCCGGGGAACAATCCGCTCTGATGAAGACATTTTCAATGATACCAGGGGTTTTATAGATGTCAACTAAATCGTCTCAGTTATACTCACCATGTTTCCCTCAACATGGATTCCATGCATGGCCAAAGGGTTAATAAGATTAGTGACATCTCCATTCATGGTCATGGTGAATTCTCTTGCTTCCACTCTCCTAAGCTCAGTTAAAAAGTATGATATGTGATGAAGATCATCCCAAAGTTTGTCCGAACCCATCATTGCCTCTGTAATTTCCTCGTCGGAGGGCAACACCAAGTGGAAAGGATCATGAGAAGTAAGAGACTCTTAAGACCAAATAGGCTCTATAACAAGATCTAGCTCTTGAGGGGAAGTTGGATCAGAGTTGGCCGAGGTTTGCTGAGAAATATTGTATGCAACCTCAATTATGGATAGGGGCATAGCCATGCCAGGATGCCCTACCCCTTCCATAGAATCCGATGGGGAAGGTAAAGTGCACATATCGTTAAAATAATTCGTTCAAAAATAAGATACTTGGAATATTGCAGCATTAGGCTGATCAGAGACAACCGAAATAAAATTGGCATCATTCAATGGTGGTGGAAAATCAAAAGTACCCATCAAATATGGAAACAATCCAACACCTAAGTTGATGGTACCTTGCTGTGGGTTATCAATCATCAGTATTGTGGATGCCCCTGATGAAGGGTTAGGATGAGAGAAGGATAATTGATCAATGGCTACTATCCTTCCTTCATGAGGAAAACATAGTACATGAAACATGGATGGTACAACCATTATCATTGCGTAATTCCAACATTGTCCCAACACAAGGTTATAGTCGAGACGTGTGTCGACTACTTTGACCTTGACACACATAGTTTTTCCCTACAATTTCACGGGGAAGGAGGGTATTATGCCATGTGGCCTAAAAGAATGGTCGTCAAACGCAGGTAACAACATAGGAGGCAGAGACAACTCAGGTTGACTAATAGCCTTCCAATATGCCAATGAAATAATGCAATTTGACACACCCTCATTCACCACCGTACATAAAATATTTTGTGTCAATAATTTCGTGGTAGAAACCACTAATATTTGGAAGGCAATGTGTCAAGGAAAATGAGTTTTGTGATCATAAGGCTAAAAAACGATATCTCCCGAGTTAGATGGCTCAACAACACCCAAAGTAGACAATAATTATTTTCTCTATGAGGGGAAACTATGGAGAAATTACAGAGCAGACATCGAACAAGGTGTTTTCTCAAGATCTTCATCTGCAGAATAGTTCTTGGAAGCCCTTCTATTTGGATTATGAGAATCTTTCTTAAACGCACCTTTAGGGATGCGAGTCATTTTTTCTCCCATGGTCTTCTCAATATGAAGAGGAGGCGATGGTTTGGAAGCTTCTTTTCCTTTCTCAATAGATTCAAGCATGCCATAATCATGAGCCTTGGTATGAAGATGAGCATCTGATCACATCATGTATACATTTGCGGCTCCAGTATTATCATTAAGTGTGGGGACACCCTGATTTCCCCCAGTCATGGTTTTGGATGAGGAATCTTGTGACATATTTTTCCCTTGAGGGAAAGGGTTAGTTAAAACACCAATTTGTTGCTCTGCCAAAAGAATTTGGGGTTCCTCAATTCAAGGGCATTGATGATTCAAGTTATTTTCCACGCAAATCTTACCCGAAAACTTAATATTTTTCTTCTCATTATTTTCCTCACCAACATTGTTAGCATCTTTTTTATCTCCCTTACCCTTATTTCCTTTACTCTTTCTTTTCCCCTGGGAGTGCTAGTTTTCCTTGGGGTTCGTCGTCTACACATTAAGTACTTCCGACTTGTGGGTGGCAGGGAAAACCATACTAGAATTTTGGCTAGCTACAGTCTGTTGTAGTGACAACTGTTACATTTGGTTGGACAACTGGTCTATGGTTTTTTTTTGTGCTCAACCTACTATACCATCGACATGAGGCCCAAAATTAGGTTTGGTTAAGTCAAAGTTTGAATGTGGTGCATTAGGAAGAATCTTGTACAACATGTCAGATTGAGAATAAATCAATTCCATTTGTTGAGCACTCATAATAGCCTCTTCCTCGAACAATACTTTGGAAGTTGTGACATCTTTGGAGACACAAGGCACCAAATACTTCAGGAACCACTCAAGCACAAATGCAGGGGGGACCTTCATCTTCCGATGATGCCATTCTCGGATATGATTGGAGATATGGATGACCTTATTCTACTAGAAGTTGGCCAACAACTTTGTGATGGCATCGTATCTCACCGATAGCTGAAAATGGTTTAAGAAAACCATTTCCAGATCATTAAAGTAAGCATACTTAGAGCCATCGAGCGCAATGTACCACTTCACATCACCCCCTATTAGAGTGTGTTGAAAAAATCGCAACTTGATAAAGTCATCATTCAACATGCTGGAGGAGCACCACAAGTGAAAGGTTGTAACATGATCGCCCGAATATTTGCCAGGAATTCCTTCAAATTTTGGTATGTCTGAGGGAAAATTAGTCGGCATAGGAGGCCAACGTGGATCATGAAAAATAAGATCATTTAACAACCTTAACAAGTCTGTAAAAAGAAGATTTTACAGAAATGGTAACCTAGGTTGCATAATCTTTAAAGGAAAAGAAGAACCTGGATTTTGGTTGGCACCAGATTTCCAAGAAACGCTTGCGTGTTGACCAAGGTTTTGGTAAAAACCAGGGTTTCCTTGGCCAATATAAGGGGTTTGTGTGCTAGTCTTCATCATCGATGGATTCGAATAATTCGATGACATAACTTGGGCATGGATTTTTCCTAGCATGGTATTCCAAAAACCTTGGTTGGGTTTTTCCCCAGCCGATCCTCCTAGCATAGGAACTGAACCTTGCCCGAGGTTCCACTGAGAGTGGGAGGGGTTTACCCTGATCGACATCCCTTGCAGAGGTATAGAACTCTTCCAGGGATTTCCAAGACCTTGAGAGGAGAAGGCTCTTTTCATCACTTCCTCTGAAGGAACAAATATTTTCATATGGTTTGGTTGATTAAGAGAGGGGTTTCCCCCTAACGAAAACATGGATGATGAGAAAGCGTTATTTCCAAAAGAACCAAATAGAGATAAATGGATAGACCCAAACTAATTCATAAAGGATTGTGGCCCTTGAATCCCTCAACTAAACAAGCTGGAATTGGCACTAGGCATGGATGGTTGGTGAAAATAACCTTTGATCGAAGGTTAAGGAGGATGAATATGACCCCCACCGTAAGGGAATATGTTGTATGGAGAAAAAGTGCCCCCGAGGGATCCTTGCAAGGGAGCATTAGAATTCCCTACCTCTAGACTAACGGTCTATAAAGTAGTGTAAGTTAAAGTTGATCTTGAATAAAAAATCGATATCCCATATGTGAAAGGAGAGCCATACATATTCTAGATTGTAGAAGTATGAATAGTGGTCAAATTCGTGGAAGAGATTATGCCACTGCCAGAAGTGGTAGGTGTCTGACTAGAGGTATTCCTTGTGGGTGAAGGTGGGGGAGAAGGTACGACACCCACTCTACCCATGGTCGGGATGGGAGTACAAGGACTCCCGGTAGAAGTAGGATAACTTGATTCCATAGACATTCACCTAACGAGACAACAATCAAGAGAAGTCACCTCAGGAGGGACTTCCTAAACAAGGATTGGCACTGAAAGATCATTGATCGAAGATTTTGTGGGCCTGAAGCCTCCATCTTCAAGGTCTGAAATTATAGTCTCCTCCAATGCGAGAATGTATTCTTTAGGAACAATCTCATGCACCATTTATTATGGCTTGGTAGTTTCAAATGAACCTTCTTGATCTAACCTTCGCCTCAACGGTGGCGGGGGTGGTCCAAAGTTACCAACGGAAGGCCCTAGAGCCTACGCGAATGGAAGAGTTGTTGATATTCCACTTTGTGAAATGATCAATCGACACTCTAAGGTAAATATAGGGAGAATCACATAGCACATACTACAAAGTACCTAAAGGTAAATCAATCAATCAATATAATAACAGGAAGAACAGTTACACCAATCAACACTAGAGAAACTTACTGGTGCAAGTGTAACTCGAACACGGAAACACCCTTCAGGTATACTCTACAAAGTGTGATTCGATGTTTGTCTTAGATACCACGATATACCCCCACAATCACCTATGTAAGTTCATACAAAATGAAACTAGGTTTCCATCTCGCTGTCACTTACTAGGTGGGTACAGTCAATAGTCGGGTTGATCATATGAGAAGGATAGCTATGTCTGAAGCCTTTAAAGGGTACCGATAGAAAATGGTCTGGAAGAAAAATGAGGATCTCGAATGGATTAGAGGTCCATGAAGCTCCGTAATCAAATGTGGTTAGCAAAATCCCAAGAATGACCCTCAAAATACGATCCCCCCTATGCTTGGTCCGACTTTGGAGGGGTTATCTCCTCTACCTTTCCTCATGTGACATCATGTTTATCCCCTATGTTAGAGGGGAGTCCTAACTAACTTTAACGACACTAAACTTTTACAATCCCTATCTCAGACTCTTAACTTTATTTAAGTGGCTTTGAAGAGTTTCCTCTCCACACCTAATTCAAGGCCCTAAATCCTAGTCTAATTGGTGTACCCCATAAACAAAAAGTCTAATTGATTTTAACATCAAGAGTTGATTTTAGTGGATTGGTTACTCAGGGGTATGGTAGTGAAACTCGTGGTGTTATTTGAAATACGAAAAAGAAGAGTTAAATGAGCTTTTAGAACATTTTAAGTTAAATAAAACTACATCCTACAATTGAAGATTTGTCTCTTTTAACTTTCAAGGTGCAAACTTTTCAAAATCAAAACCAAGATCCTACTATGCAATCTATCCTAGAATTCTTTTTCGTTCCAAATGCAATGCAACTACTTAAAATTTCAAGGAATAATATGAGAAGGAACTTTGGGTTGATAACTCTTTTCTTTTATAAAAAATAACCTATGCTACTACAACCAACCAAACATGAAAAGTAACATGCAAATGCAGTCAAGAAAACTATAAACAATTTTTTTAACATTTTATATGCTTATGAAATGAAAACACACAACTATTTTTTTCTTTTCAAAGAACAACAAGAGAGAAGGATGACAAACTAGGGAGTGACTCATGTCCTAAACCACTGCTAGAGAGAAAGGATTCACCAGAATCCAATGAAGAACCTAAAGCTTCAAAAGTAGACCTTCAAAATTAACAAAAGGCATTAAGAGACAAATAAAACTAAACAACAAAGATTTATTTACAACTTCAAAGACAATATGAGACTAAAAACTCTCTCAAAAACAGTTAATAGAGGTCTCTGGTATTCAAGAGGACCGGAGAGACCAAAATATTCCTAGAAGCAAAAGAAAAGTTTTTGAAAAAAATCTTCAAAAGAACAGGTAGGTGTGTTATACACAGATAGATGATGAATGTATGTTTGTTGGGATAAATCAAGGTGCGTATGTACGTGTTTTGGTTATAGAATAGGGAACGTATAATGTTGGCATAGGGGCAGACCCAGGGCTCAACTCTAACGGTGCACTGACAAGCCCTAACTACTGGCCCTTCCGGAAACACCTGCAAAGCATATGCAGTCTCACCTGAAGTAGAAATAGGGGGTTGCAGGACACAGGTGTCTACAACGAGAGGATATGCAAAGTGAGTCCAGAACAACAACACAAAACCAACTATCTATTCTTTACCATGCTTAAGCTTACTTCACAGGTTATATCTCAGAGCTAACACAACAATGCAATAACAATATAACTTAAATAAAATAAAACAACATCCATCACACAGAACAACAAGATATATGCGGTTCACCCTCTCCCTAGGGCTATGTCCACATAACTGTGTTTCTTGATATAATAAATGGAAACATATAGTTCTATCTGCACACTTGGCTGCAGATCTCTCTTTCTTTCCTCTCTTTCTCTCCCCTCCCTGCATACCTAGCTGCAGGGTTTGATATTCACACCCAGCTGAAGATCTTACAGACTCGATAATGGTCTTGCAACATAATGCTTATCTCTTGACAATGGAAACAATAAAAAAAAATTAACCATAACAACATCAGAGAACCCATCCTAGGTCCCCTAAACCTTTATTTATACATTACATCAATCTTAGACTCCCTTAGACCGAAGCCTAAGTGTCAAAACCCTAAATAGAAAAAACCTAGGTGTCTAAACCCTAGATTAACTTGACCCGTGTTTTAAGGGCTTTGTCAGCTTGTCCTTCCTTCTTTCCCACAAGGTTCTCCAAAGCATCCGTCAGTGGATTTTTCCGCTTTCTGAGTTGTCCAAGCTCTGTATTCTTTTCTAATATGTCTTCCTTTATCTTCTCTTTCAATGACTAGCTTTCCTTTACTTCGCTCCTTCTTTTCTTCTTCTTTGACCACTTCGACCCATTTTGCGTTAATGTGCCTTTTGAGAAATTCACACTTCTCTCTTCTTCCTTAATCTTCACTTCCTTCCATAACCAAGGGCCAACATATATTGCTGAACTAACTAAAAAAATAGATAAATTTTAGAGAGATAATCCAGATAAGGAAAACTGGAAACACCTAGAAGTTGACCAGAGACTCTTATAGACTCAGAAAGCACATAAAATAATAGGAAATCAAAGAAAAATAATCTCCTAATGAGACCCTAGAGAGACTCCCCAGTGGAGTCACCAATTCTACTATGGGAAAACCCCCCCCTAATCCAGGTCTAGAGATTAAGTAGAGCCTTGACACCTTAAAAGATACAAATTATTTTATTCTACCCCAAATCTAACAAAAACCTAATGATAGTTAAGGGAATGGAGAGACTATCAAAATGTGTACCTTGAGTCTTTTCGTCTGTTGTAGATCCCTTCTCGTTGTTGTCCATTCCAAAATTGCAAGCTTCCTCCAAAAGTTGGCATGAAAAAATTCATAGAACAAACTACGATAACATATGCATAACTACCAAGATCATCTAAAGGGTTAGATATTTATGAAAAAAATCCATAAATTTAAACATAAATACATAAATATATGGGACAATAAGATTCTCTTTTATTGATAACAAGATTGGAAGTTACAACCCGAATCTTGCTGACGCCACTTCACGAACCTCACCTGGTTTCCTCTACTTTGGGTTCAAATCCACTATTCCCAATATGCCATCCTCACAACCAACATGCCAATATAGGGTAAGAGGCTGGATTATATAAAGGAGGATGTATGATAGGGAATATTGAGGATGAAACTTGTAGAAGGATTCAAAAGGATTTGAATGCAAGGGAGAAATTTTGCAGAGTTCACTTTCATCTTCTTTGATATATCCAAATGACCCCCATAGGGCCCCTTTTGTATGGAGAAAATATGGTTAATTATTTTTCATGGATACAAGAGGTAAGATGGTTGTGCAACCTGACATATCCCGTAAACTCTGCCCAAGAGCATGAAACTTTTTAATTTTTGCAACCTTTTAGAGAATACATGGGTTGTCATGCATACAACTAGCATATGTATGTGTGATGCTTATGCATCAGGGCACATACACCATGCAAAAGTTTATTTTTTAAGATGAACCTCAACAAAAGTAGTCGGTGGATGTGTAAGTGAGTAGACCAAAGTAAAAAATGCATGATAGTGGCATTTTGAGATATAACAATTAGTGCTAGATTTAGATGCAAAAACAAATTATATGTGGAAAAATAGGTATCTGATTGTAGAAAAATAGAAGGTCAACATCCCCCCTGAGGAATTATATCCAAGAGCCCCCAGTAAAGAACATTGTTTCCCAGACCTCACTTTTATTTTATCCTACTTCTGGGTGATAGTCCGAAAATATTTGTTTCCTCTTTGGGTGGGATTTGAGTCCCTATATTTGGTCATCCTAAGGCCCCCTTTGATACAACTTGTAATGTTTTAGACTCCCTTTTTCTAACATATATTTGATTTGGACTCCTTTGAGGTCTTGGAATCCACTAGGGTGGTATTCACTATAAAGGGAGTAGAAGAAGGGCCTTAGGTTTTATGGGGAGCATAGTTCACTTCGGAAAAAGATACATCATGAAGGGGAATGAGGGTTGTTGGTTGGGGTGTCGAGAGGCCAGAGAGATTGGAAAGGAAGTCCTTTTCCATGACCTCTCTTGAGGAAGAGAGAAATTTTCTTAGGGAACCAAAAAGGATTTGAATTTCAAATAAAAAAAGAGGGGAGGGGGGAAAGAGAGGCTTACCTATAAATCCAACACCATTCTTATCCAAAGTCACGGAGACACCAATATACTTTTGGGGGTTTGTTGTCTACAAAGAGAATGGATAAGAGTTTGATGCATGTGGTGTCTTTGTCTGAACCAAGCCCAAAGTTAGCTAGATGGGAGTCTCCTCTGTCCTCAACTAATCTAATTACCCATAATTAACCCCACCTACCCATAATTAGTAGTAATTATACCTAATTACCCACTAATTAACCATTAATACCCCCAAATTAATCACTAATTAACCAATTAACTCTAATTACCTAAAACAACCCTTGATTACCCATTATTGACCCTTACTTAACCCCTAATTACTCCTAATTACCTTAATTAACTTGTGATTACCACTAATCACCCATTAGTACCTTGAATTAACCACTAATTAACCCATAATGAACTCCAAATTAACTCGTAATTAACCATACTTACCTTTAATTTACCCTTAATTAACCCTTGATCACCCATAATTGATCCTTGATTAACCCATAATTATCCTTAATTACCATCAATTATCCCTAATTAATACACGATTACCCCTTACTGACCCTTATTTAATCCCTAATTAATCTTAATTACCCTTAATTACCATAAAGTAGCCCTAAATACCCCCAATTACCCTTAAATTCCCTACATTAACCACTAAATGACTCATACTTAACCCCTAATTAACACTTGAATACCCTTAATTAACCCTACTTATCCCTAATTAGTAGGAAGTAGCCATAATTACCATCTAATTACTAATTTCCCAAATTAACCACTAATTAACCATTACTTACACATAGTAATTCCCAATTAACTCTTTATTACCAATAATTGAATGTTACTTAACCCTTAATTACCCCTAATTAGACTTACTTAACCCTCAATTACCTCCAATTACCACTAAATACCTGGAATTTACCACTTCTTACCAAAAAATTAACCAAACCTTACTTACCCCTAATTAACCGTTACTTACCCCCAATTAATAATATATTACCCCAAATTGACCCTTAATTAACCACTAATTAACCCTACTTACACATAAAAATTCCTAATTAACTATTGATTATCCATTATTTAACCCCTATTAGCCTTAATTGATCCTCAATTACCCATTATTACCCCAAAATACCTTGAATTAACCATTAATTGACCCCTACTTACCCCTAATTAATCCTTAATTATCCCATCATCACCCAAATTGGACCCCTACTTAACCCTTAATTACACCTAATTAACACAAATTTACCTCTAATTGACCCTTAATTAACCCCTAATGACCCCCAAGTACCCCTAAGTATCCCAAAGTAACCACTAATTGACCCCTAATAAAGCATGAATTAACCCCTAATTGACCTTACTTACCCATATTAATTCCCTATTAACCCCCAAGTACTCATAATTAGCACCTAATTATCCTCTAATTACCCTTATTTAACCCTGAATTACCCTTAATTAACTCCTATTTAACCCTACTTATTGTTTATTAGTAGGAAGTACCCATAATTACTTGTAAATACCATGAATTAACCAATAATTAACCCATTATTAACCCTAATTGACCCTACTTACTACTAATAATCCCCAATTAACCCCCTATTAGCCACAATTGGTCTCTACTTAACCTCTAATTACCCCAAACTACCCTTAGTTACCCTTAATTAACCCTCAATTGCCCCTAATTTACTCTTAATTAACTTGTATTTAACCCTACTTGCCCCTAATTTATATGAGGTACCCTAATTACCCCTAAATAACATGAATTACCACTAATTATCCCCTAATTAACCCTATATTAACTTGTAATTAATCCTACTTCCCCTAATAATGTCTAGTTAGCCCTGAATTTGATAATGCTTGATTGAAATTTAATAAACCCCTAATTAACTAACCATACCTACTAATGAAGCATCTAGATGAAAAAGGTAAATCAGTTGGTCTCCTCCTTATGATTGTTGAGTTGAGGAAAAGGTAAAAATATCCTTGTTATTCCCATGGTTTATGATATAATCTTGATTGACTTTTTTGTTAATTAGGAATAATTAGGATAGAAAATGATTAAAATGTCTTCTAGAAATATTATTGGGTAATATTAGATAAATTCTAAAATTCAGTTGGAATTGTTTGATTTTATTGCAGGAATAGATAGATCTTGTTAAACTCAAAGATTTTGAAGATACAAAGACTATTGGAAGATAAAGAGATCAGGTGCAAAGAAGTTTTGAGGAAGATTGATTCTCTATGTTGTAAACTTTAAAAGTAGTAAAAGCAATCCTGAGGATCTCTCGATCCTCATGATGGCTTAAATTACCCATATCATTGTAATATATAGAGGGTAATGAATCATAGAAAGGACATCTAAGAAACTTCTCCAAGCATTCAGAACTCAGAATTGCTCTGTACAAGCAGTCTTTTGTAAATGTTGTACCAGTTATGGAATTAATACAAGCTTTGAGCGTTTTCACCATTTTTGCATACTGAGTTTCTAGAAGTAGTGATTTTGAGTACTGAGGGCCCAGTCTGAAGGAGTTACTGTCTCAATTTGTAATTGTATTAATTTGATTTTAGTTCTGTGATTTAAATCTCTTTTGCAACAATTAAGATGAATGTATGAGTGTGTTGATATTTTTATAGATTAGTTGTGTTGTTTGATTATAGAAGATAGATGCTTTATTTAAACGTTATCGATTGTCATTCCATAGATATTTTTATAGATTAGTTGTGTTGTTTGATTATAGAAGATAGATGCTTTATTTAAACGTTATCGATTGTCATTCCATATCGCATTGTTGTAGTTTGTTGATCGAAATTTCCTCTCATTTTCGCATACATTGTTCCTTTTATTAAGTTCACATTTGTTGTTCCTTTCATTTAATTTAACATTTGTTGTTCCTTTCATTTAAAGTACAATTGTTGTTCCTTCTCAATTTACAGTACTTAGCTATTTCTTTCTAGCAGATTAATTAGTCATCGATAGATCAGTTTATTAAGCACTTTCATAAATTCAATTACTGTTTCTTAGTTAGATCAATTTAGCAATTTAGTTAAATGCCTTTAATTCATAGCATGTTATAGATCAGATTTCAATTATGTTGATTGTAGCATCATAATTTTAATGAATGTGTGAGGAACCTGGTTATTGATAAACTCGGATTTTCTTTGACTACACGATTTTATCCTCTACAACTATCTGCATAGACTTTGCTGATATTCTTGAAATAAAAGATGAATCCTTGGGTTGATAAATTAATGTTAAACTAAGGCTTTTTTAGGACATATTTATAGACCAACATTTTGGCATCGTTGATGAGGAGAGTGTCAAAGATAGTATAGGTTGTGTCTCGAAAGGATGAGGTATTGAAAACAGAAGGTAAGAACCTACATAGGAAATAAATAAAATTCTTATGCTAGCGCCTACCTTTAGCTGATACATAAAGGTCATATAGGTACTTAGAATTTTGTGTGAAGTGTGTATGACTAAGAAGAAAGAACTTGAAAAACCAAAACCTCCACCAAAAACTACAAAAGGCCAGGGATCGATGCCCCCTAGAAGAAGCACTTTCATAGACGAAATCATCCAAAAAGATGAATCTCAAGCTTCGGTTGGACCCAGGAAAGGTTCTACCCGAATCCCTCAGGCAAAACATTCACCAACTGCAACCCACGTTGAGGTTCATAGCAGAACTGAAGGGACTGAACAAAGTTTTCAAAATACAGATCTTCCACCTCTTAGCTCTTTATACGAGGGAAACTCTTGTAATATGGAAGAAGGAGAAGGGGAGACCAGCGGGGTTGCTAAGGCAAACCCATCATCACCACCTAATCCTGGATCTCCTGTTATAGGAGAAGGTATACCTGAAATCCCAGATAGAGGTAGTGCGATTAAATCCCCTAGGGGATCAAATAATCAATCACCCTGAATAGACACCCGGGCCAAGAAATTCCTGAATATTATTGGCATATTTTCAACCAAATAGTGCAACCAAATTAACTACAAGCCCAGACTTCCACTTTCAAATATATGATAGTTGATCTAGTTGCTAATGCCCCAATGAAAGCGATCCCATTACAAAATATGCCAACCTTTCATGGATTAATTTTAGAGGACCCTGATGCGTTCTTATTCGAATTTGATGTCCTATGTAGAGGATATGATCACTACACCTCTGAACCCCATAAAATGAAGTTGTTCCCTTCTACCTTGAAAGGAGCATCTTTACGTTGGTTTATGGGATTAGGAGGAGGAACTATAAACTCATGGGATGAAATGAAACAAGTCTTCTTAACAAAATATCAAGATTATTGTAGAACCAAGGATCTAAAAGATGAAATCTTTCAAATGATTGTAAAGGAAAACGAGACATTGGAAGAATATGTTGAAAGTTATCAATATAATTTGCAAAGATATCCTTATGGTACATTACCAGGTGAGGTACTTAAAGCCACTTTGATAAAATGAATGACAGATGAGTGGGTAGAAACACTGAATTTAATGGGGAAGGGTGATATTTATCAAGAAACTTATGATAACATTGTCCAATTATGCATTAGGTTCTTGCATGGGAGTACAAGCACCATATCATGGATGCACGCTCCCCTCACCAGGAATAGCAACATTACTAGCGGGGGTGTTACCTGAGCATAAGTCGGTAATCTTTTAGAAAATTTCAAAACTGACATTCTAAGCACTCTGACTACACAATTGGATGTCTTGCAGGCTAAACATAAACAAGTAGAAGAAGAACATACCTTGGTCATATTTTGCCACCAATGTAGAAAACAAACATGGTCTGAGGAAATTCCCTTTGGATGTGGTTTGGGTTTGCGCCATTTGTGCCAAAGATCATGCAAAAGAGCAATGTCCATTGCTCCTAGGACTAAAGGATTTTTTTATAGAAGTAGAAGAGGAAACAAAACCATTATACCTGATGGCTCACTGTCACCAATGGCAGGCCCATCCCCTGGGTACACTACATGATCCATCTTCTTTCTTTTCTGGGAAGTATAATCAGCAACAAAATTATGGAAACACATGGTAGGGCCAACCATTTTCTAACCCTACCTGAAAGCCCCAACAATATCCAACTACAAATCCCCCATTGGCCAAATCAATCTTCTACAAATATCACCTAGCCAAATCGTTCTGCTACAAATCCTGTCTAGCCAAATCAATCAACAACAAATTCCACCTGGCCTAACTCGCCATACCCTACCTCATCTTGGAAAAATTAAAACAAAAATCCCTATCCTTCACAGTGGACTAACACAACTACCCAAGCCCCCAATTGGAATCAAAATTGGCAACGCCCCATAGGAATGACCAATCAACCCATGGGTATAGCTCCTCAACCCACTTTACAAGCCCCACTCCAATTACCCCAGAACCGTCAACCTCAATTGTGTCCTCAATTACTATCCCAACCCAATCCAAATCCTAATAATAGACCAACCCAACTTGTACAAATTATTGAGAATTTGGATGGGGAAATCAACTCTTTAGGGTGAAACGAACTTAGGTTGAGGTCAGGGCACATAATTTCTCCTGAAGGAAGTAACATTCACCAAGAGAAAGATAATGAAAATAATATACAACCAACAATAACACCCTCGACTGTGGTCATAACAGAATAAGAAAATCAGGGAGGAAACATAGTCGAGCACCAAAATCCTGATGAGGACGTAACTCCTCCTCCCCCATTCCTCGAAAGGTTGATGATAGAAAAACCAACTGTATATCCTAACTTTGACATCATAGGGGAACTAAAGAATCTATATGTTAAGATACCACTCCTACAGGATCAGCAAGACATCCTAATTTATGCAAAGACAATTAAGGAATTATGTGGGAAGAAGCTTGTCAGGAAAGTAAAAATTCATCATCAATTGTTCATGTGGTAGGAGCCTTGTATGATCTCATTCTAGGAAAATAGGAACCGATCAAATATGCAGACCCAAGGAATCCCATAGTAATAGTTTAGATATAGGGTTGTTCTTTTCCAAATGCACTAGTGGATTTGGGGGCAGACATTAATATCCTGACCATCGAGACTTGTAACATCCTGGATTTCACCTCCTTCGATCCTACTCCAATTATGTTAAAATTGGTTGATCGATCCATAGTTAAACCAGTCAACACATTACACGATATAACAATTTCAGTCGATTCTTGGGAATATCTAACTGATTTTCTCATTATCAACCCAAGAAGTGGACTCGATGGGAATCCATTGATACTAGGAAGACAATGGCTTGCAATAGCAGATGCATACATAGGATGTTGCACAGGCAACATCAAAATTTCTAGAGGCGGTTCTACAAAGAACCTCATCCTGTATCCTCCAGCTAAACCAAGCTCGTCTATCATACATCAATAGTTGCCGCCACCTAGATATCCAGAAAAGGATCTACATCCCTGTTGGCCCTTGATGAAGTTTTGGGAACACTTGGTCATATTTGACCATTTTTGGGACTTCGACAGCCTATCGAATATGGAGCGCCAGACGAAGAAGAGATTATAGAGTCTCGACCCACTTTTGGGCCCCTTTTGGGTTTTGGGAATATGTAATGGGAAAGGGATGTCGGCCTGTGGGTTTACCCATGATTAGGCCAATTTTGTATGTATAAATAGAGGGGTAATAGAGAAGAATAGGGGATCTAGGTGATATAGGCTAAGTGCCAAGGGGGGATCTGTGTGATCAAGAGTTTTGTGCATTCCATATAGACTTGTAGAGCTTAGTGCAAGTCCTTGTGTGGAGGTATAGAAGGCTTTGTGCTGAAATTCAAGGAAGAAGGATCTAGCGAGTTGCACAGATCTTTTATCCTGCACAAAGTAAGGGTTTCTACGGCTCTATGCTTGTAACCGATTGGCCGACGATAATAAAGAAGAAGATTTGGTGGACATAGCCCCAGGGTGGGGGTGAACCACGTAAATCCTGTGTTGTCCGCTTTGTGCCTTGTTCTGATGCATTGATGTGATTATTTTCTAAGTGCTTTGAGATGAGTAGATAGATTTGTTATATATGTTTATGCTTAGTGCTTATGATGTGTAGAATGTTAGGTCTGATTCACATGTATATGAAAAGTACTTGACCTGTTAGATCTGAATGCTCTGTGGATGATAAGTGATCAAACAATCTAGTTCATTATGAATACTTTGAAGCTCTGTTGTATATATGAAGTAGTCATTGATTGCATAATAAAGATCCAACAACGTTGAGTGCTATATTAAATAAGGAATCACAGATCCGTATCCCAGCTAAGGTTGCAGACACTTGAGTCCTGCAACCACCCCTGCCTCTACCTCGAGTGAGACCTCATATTATTCGTAGGTGTTGCTGAAAGGGCTGGTAGTTAGGGTTTTGTTGGTGCGTCGTTGTAGCATTGAACCCTGGGTCTGCCCCTGTGCCAACAAATGGTTTCTTTGTTGAGACGTGAAACTATGATTGCTGGGAACTAAGGAAGAAGAAGCCTTATGCAAAGATTAATCCTGAAACTGTGGAAGATCTATGCATGGATATGTTCCCTAGTGCGCAGTAGTCCACTTGATTTGAAAAGATTTGTACTAAAGAAAGAAGGCCATATTTGAAGAAAAGAAGCAATATCTAAATCTAAACGCTTTATGCTATAAGAAAAGTAAAAGTGGAAGTTTTTGAAGAAAAGAGGTAAGATTTGCAGAAAAGAGGTAAGATCTGTAAGCTTAGTGCTCTGATAAAGGTAAGAGTAGTTAAAAGTTTTAGATTTGGAGGATTTGTGCTCTCTAGAAGTAAGATAAGCGATTTTTTTTGTTTCTAAGGTATGGATCTAGGTATGTTTAATAGAGTTTATCCTAGTTTGAAAATTGGGGCACTGATAGATGAAAGAAGGTTTGATATGAGTAGATATGATAAGAATAGTGATAGATATGTTATACCTATGCATAGAAAAAATGTTTGGACTAACAAATGGTTGCAGGGTCCTAGAAAGATTTTTTTGCAGATTAGCTACCATGATCCTAGTGCACAGTATATAAGAAGTTGGGGATCATTTAAAAGAAAGAGAGGAGTGAACCTCTATTATAGTTGTAGAAGACCTAGACATGTTGCTAAGGAATGCCCTGGCAGAGGATTTAGTTGTCTTTGTTGCAAAGATATGGACCATGAGGTATTGGATTTCCCTAGAATGATTGCTAGGATGGAAGAGATGAATCTGAGTCAGGAAAACCCTAAGGCAGATCCATAAGAAGCAGAACCCCAAAAAGAATCAGAGACGATATTGATACAAATGAAAGAGACCCTGAATGACCACCGATATGTTAGGCTATCAGAGGTTTTCAAAGAAAAAGAGTGCATTGAAGCAAGAATAGGAGACTTCAACATTGACTCTATCCTTGATGAAGAGACACAAGTGAACATTATGCCAAAAAGAACTTGGGAAGCTATAGGGAAGCCTACTATGATCCATTCATTAGGAGGAATAGGAATATTCAGAAGAAAACTGATGATGTTATGTGGAAAGCTCGCTCAGATACCTATGACAGTCAATGGAACTTCGACAAAGGAATACTTTGAGATTATTAAATTTATTGAAGACAACGCCCCGTTTACCATGTTACTAGGAAAATCTTGGACTGATAAAGATCAAGCTAGAAATATGGAAGAAGAATAAGTCTTAGAACATAAGAGACAAGTGTTAAAGGATTTTATGACCCGAAATATTGCACAGTTGATTGAAGAACAGGAGAACAGATCGAAGCTACCTGACACTAGAAGCCCATATATCAAAGCTACAAGAACATCGAAAGACATACAAAAGGCTAACATTTCTACCCCAAAATAAGTGATACACTTGAATCCTAGGAAAGGATCCTAGCAACATGAAGTGACTATGCCCAAGGAAAATAAGAATCAGAATGGGAAAAGAACCACCGAGACGAATCTCATGGGAAAAAAGGCTAGGAAGATACGTAAGAAGAAGGTCAATATTGAGAAGTTACAACATGTTCTCGAGGGTACCTCACAGAAAGAAGATTTACAGAATTGGAGCTTCATCGGGATATCTAAACAACGACATATGCCACTTCTCTATGGAAAAGAGAAGAGACAAAACATGCCACCCAGTCTTTAGTGCAAGTATAGAAATACCTTGAGGACCACAAAAGTACTGTAGAAAATGAAAATCTCTCTCTACAAGCAAAACAGGATGAAGAGAAAGCAACACTATAGAAAAACAAGGAACAGTTTCTTGTAGAGCAACTCGAAGTATGGGAAAGGGTTCACAACGCACTTCACCTTGTGACAATCATAGAAGTGAAAACCAAGGAACGAGTCCCACAACAGGTGGCACAACTCAAAGAAGTAATCCAACAACGCATCACAGATCTGGAACTTCGTACCATACCCGAGATTCCTCAATAAATCAGAGACCTAAGAGAGGCAACTTCTCGCAACAAAGTTGGTAGAATGAAATCCCTTGCCTTGGAGTGCAAGCAGCTGAGCTCCAAGAGAGCTTAGACATATGCAAACCTTACAAAAAATATAGAGTTACAGGCATTGGAGTCGCATCTCCAGGAAGAAAAGCAACACGCAGATACACTATAGGCACAGTTGAAGGCCTTAACACCAGTTGAAAGAATGAAGAGGTTTCCAGAGTAGTGCACAACCCAACGATAGATCCACATGATCTAGAGCAAAGTGATGGAAGTCTCTCAATGAATTCAACCAGTGCAAGAGAAGGCATGCCAACTGTTCACCAAAGTTGAAAGCCAAGGAGAAGAGCTTGAACAAGTCATCATCACAGTAGAACAATGCCTAGAAGTTCCAGTCAATGATGCACTCATCTAGAAATTCACTGAGCAAGAGGGTGTAGCATTGTAGCAGGTCAAAGCATATCGAGCCAAGCTTGAGGCATTTGAGGTAGAATTGCTCAGACCAGAGTGACTCAGCACAAGTCACAAGTGAGTGTTGGGGGCCTGTTGGCCCTTGACCAAGTTTTGGGAACACTTGGTTATATTTGACCATTTTTGGGACTTCAACAACCTGTCGAAGATGGAGCGCCAGATGAAGCGGAGATTGTTAAAGAAGAGTTAAAAGAATTGTTGGATAGTGATTTTATATATCCTATCTCACATAGTCGGTGGGTTTCCCCATTTGTAATCGTCTCCAAGAAGAATGGGAAATGGAAAATCTGTGTAGACTACAGAGAGCTCAATAAAGCTACCCAGAAGGACCAGTTTCCCTTACCCTTTATTGATCAAGTCCTTGACACTTTAGCAGGGAAGTAGTTCTTTTTCTTCCTAGATGGTTTTAGTGGCTATAATCAGATCCATATTTCTCTAGAAGACCAAGATAAAACTACATTTACATGCCCCTGGGGTACCTTTGCATATAGAGTATTTCCCTTTGGATTATGTAATGCTCCAGCCACATTCCAGAGGGCCATTCTGAGCATATTTTATGATCTAATTAATGAAGGAATTGAAGTTTACATAGACGATTTCACCCCTTATGGCACTGATTTTGATCAAGCTCTGAGAAATCTAGAGAAGGTATTTGAACGATGCATTTCTACTAGGCTGTGTTTGAGTTATGAAAAATGTCATATGATTATGATCAAAGGTGTGGTACTGGGACACTATGTTTCTGCATAGGGAATCAAGGTAGACCCAACAAAAATAGAGGTAATCCTTAATTTGCCTACACCCCGTACACAAACTGAGGTACATAGTTTCCTTGGCGTTGTAGGATACTACCGCAGATTCATAGAAAATGTTTTAAGAACAACTGCACCTTTACATGATTTAACTGGTAATGCAAAATTTTAGTGGTTTGAGAAGTGTGATATTTCGTTTGAGGGACTTAAAAATATGGTCTCAACAACACTATTGTTGAGAGGACCAAACTAGAAATTTCCATTTCATATTTCTATGGATGCATCGGATATTGGCATAGGCACTATCCTTGGACAGGAAGAAGACAAGAAACCTTATGCTATTTACTTTATTAGCAAAAATTTTAGTCACGCTGAATTAAATTATATAGTAACAGAAAAGGAATATTTAGTCGTTATACATGCTATTAATAAATTCTACCACTATATAATAGGCTACCTAGTTATTCTGTATATTGATCATTCTGCTATTAAATATCTAGCTAACAAAACAATTACTAATGGGATGGGTTACTCGGTGGTTGTTACTATTGCAGGAATTTAACATCACCATCAAGGAAAGACTCGGAAGAGGGAATATTGTCGCATATTTCTTGCCCCTCATACCCAAAACAAATGATTCTATGACGGTGGAGGACCAATTTCCATACAAACACATGTTCACAGTCACTATTAAAACACCATGGTACACTGATGTGTCTAATTATCTGGTAGTTGGGAAACTACCAGTAGATCTATCACCAAGAGAGAGGAAATTGATCATCCACCATATTGAACGATTCACTTGGATTGGTGGATATTTGTTCCATATAGGGGCTGACCTCCAGATCCGAAGATGTGTAAGGGATGATAAGATTTATGATGTTCTCAAGGAAGGTCATGATGAGCCATGTGGTAGACATTTTGCAGAATGTAGAACTAGGCATAAGATTATACAAATGGGCTACTATTGGCCCTCAATATTTAAGGATGCGAAGAAGTATGTCCAGGCCTACAATAGCTATCAAACGATGCGTTGGCCCAACCAAGCCGATGAAATGCCACTGTAAGCACAAATAGTTGTAGAACCTTTTGAAAGATGAGCATTGGATTTTGTTGGCCCCTTCTATCCAAAATCAAACCAGAAGTCTTATATTTTAGTTGCAATGTACTATACGACCAAATGGGTAGAGGCAGTAGCCTTGACAAATGCAATAGAGGAACCAATCATTAAATTTCTTTTTGAAATATTTGTATGATATGGATTACCCAGGGAAAAAATGACTGATGGAGGGTGTCAATTTACAACTCATAGAATCATGAACACCCTGAGAAATTATCATATCAAGCACAGAGTTACTTCCCCCTACCACCCATAGGAAAACAGACAATTAGAAAGTACCAACAAAGTCTTGGAGGAAATTTTGACAAAACCAGTCTCAAAACATTGCGAGAATTGAGCAGCCGAGCTTTCAAATGCCTTATGGGCCTATCGCATGACATGGCATAACATTACTGGCTACTCACCTTACCATATACTCTATGGAAAAGAACCCATATTCCCAATTGAATTTGAGATCAAGACTCTAAGGATGGGCTAGGAGATTGGACTGGATCTTACAGAGGCACATAAACAACGCCTACAACAACTCAATGAGTTATATGAAGCACACCTGTCTACCCTACAATTCATAATTGTTATCAGCAGTAGAGATCTAGTTGGCACGATAAACATATCAAGAATAAATCCTTCCAGAAAGGCTATTGGGTGCTTCTCTATGATTCCAGATTTCAGGATTTTCCTGGAAAATTATAGACAAGGTGGCTCAGACTGTATGAAATCTGTGAAGTTCATGATAACGACACTGTCACCTTAATCACCATCGATGGATTTGGTTCTCCTTTTTTGGTAAATGGACATTGGTTACAACTCTACCATCAACCTCTTTCGAAATAATCCTTTTTCCAAGAGGTAAGTAAGGATCCTACTATTCAAATTTTAGCTGGTTGGGAAGGTAACCCATCAACCTCAACTTCATAAAATGATGATTCTTATCAAGCACTGTACATATTGTATATAGTTTTCTTTACATATTTGATTGGTTTTTATTTTTTTTTAAGGGTCACTTGAGAGAATAAGAGCTGGGAAACATGAATGTAATGAGTATAATTAACACTCTTTTCTGTCCTCGCCCCTACAAAAACCCAGTATATATAAACCCTGTTTTCACAGAAAATGAAAATATCTGCATAATGCTAATAGACCATACAATACTTCAATTATTGAATAAACTTACCCATAGAAATTGAATGAATTTAGTTGATGACTAATCAATCATAGATTCACTAAAACACAAGCGACCGTGGGAGGTTTCCAATCACTTAACTCGATGGTTAAAATTCAAACATCATCGCTGCTATTCATTTAAAATGAAACAACTATTGTTACCTATGCACGATTGTTGTTCCCTTTGCACATAGTTTCCATTCATTTTGAATGAAACAACTGATGTTACCTTCGTGCGATTGATGTTCCCTTTGCGAGTAATATCATCCATTCGAAATAACGATTGTCATTTTTTTTTTTACACTGTTGTTCCCTTTATAATAACTAATGTGCCTTTTTTAGATAGTGTTATTCATTCGAAAGGAACAAGTGCTATCCCTTATGCATTTTTTCCTTATTGTTGTTCCTTTTTAGTCACGATTATTTAAGCATGCCACTATTACGACAATCACTCCTTTGGGTATGACCTTCATTAATTAATTTTCATCAACACTACTTCTAATAATCATAAGTAACGATTTTTCATTTTTGTGTGGACTATTTAACATGCCTTATCGAATTGTTTTTGGATTAATTTATCTGAATTATCTTAAAAATTGTTCATAATTCATTAACCACCATAATTTGTTTATTTTCCCTATATATCTACATATACTAGAATGATAATTTTCCTTCATATTATAATAAGGAGTATAAAGCACATTTTTTACTTGGCATTCTTACACTTCTTACGCCATCCCTCACTCTTAAGGAGTATATGAGCCTCCCTTGATAGAAACAAAATAAAAAAAATAAAAATTAAAGTAATAAAAGTTCTCCCACAAAGGATAGGGGGTCTCATCACAAGCCAACCTACCACGATCATCAGATAATAACATATGTGACATTCCCACCATGGCTACCACACCATGGCAATGGCCTTTGGCATTTTTTCGTCAAAGGAAAAGAGGTCTCATCACGAGCCGACTTGTTCACTTAAGTTACGATCTAGTGAGTGGAATTATAGTTATCTGGATACCAAACCAGGATAGTGGTCCTTTTGGGAAAAGATGATTCAAACTATTTATTAAGGATACAGGCTCATCTATGGGTTAAAAGGAAACCATGTCGAGGCTATGGACGCCTGTTGGCAGCAGTGGCTTTGCCTGTGGTATCGAAATTTATCTTTAAAACGCCAAGTCGTTTGTGTGTTCCTAGATTTCCTTTCCTAAAAATGAGGCTGCCATTCTAGTTATATCCAATAACAAGGGAGAGTTACAACATTATTATATGTGGAACATTTCTAAAATACATGATCAAATTTAAAAATTATTTGGAATATTTTTCCTTAAATGTTCTTTGAATATAGGCATGTCAATTTGAATTTCCCACGCAAAGTGATGATTGTTCATAATTACCATTAAAGTGATTTTTGAAATTTATTAATGATTGTCTTTCTCAACAATGACGACAACATAGTAATCACACCTCACCTGAACTACCTACCATTATTACACTCGTACATTTTGACGATCGAGGTCGACCTTTCCTATTACGAGGGAGAATATATTCTACAGATTTACTGATAGATCATAATGAGTGCAGTAGATGAGGAAAACTCACATTTTTATAGGCAGTGTTGTTCTATGATATTTTGTATTTATATTGTATCAAAATCTGGTCGAATTAACCTGCAACAGGGAATGATATCCATCCTCATCTTCTCATAGAAAACATGGGTGGCCAAAGTGTACATCGAGAGCCCACATTATTGTAGGTAACCGAGAAAGTAAGAGTGATTTTACATCATCTAGGGTGGACAAATTACCTCAACAGGTTGTAAGGATATGCCACGAATATCACACTCGCATTTTTCCAGAGCTTACAGGGAGGAGTCTCCATGGTCTGAGACATACAAATTTCGTTCACTGAGAAAATTATATTAGAGGTTACAGGCCTCCCAAACGTAGACATATAGTGGATCAGGAAGTATGCAATGCTCAAAGAGGCTGTGGAATCTTTCATAGACCCTGGAGAAGAACTTGATAAAAAGGGAAAGGGACTCAACCCCAGAGCTCTTAGCGAGCCATGGAGGGAGATGGAAGGAATAATACAAAGGTATATCACCTATGATCGAAGGTACTATGTGGTGCATCCGTGCCACCTCAAATTGTTAGCAACACTCAAACAGAGGTTAGTAATCAATTTACCATTTTTTTCTAAATTCCATGTTGTTGAAGTTGTTGCAAGAACTCAAAAGGCTAAATATCCTACCACTATAATTAGCCACCATGGACTAGTAAAAATGATAGTAAACATGGCCTTGATCTAAACTCAAATAACTTGGGCTAATCTAATCGAGGCCAATAGGCCTCTAAAATTGGAACAACCCGAATTACACCATGAAAACCCCCCACAGGGAATTGAGGCAACACATGAAGGGGGAGATACTTCCCAAATGGAAGTTCCATTACCCCAGCCTAAAATTGAGATAGCCCGAGAAGGAAGAGACATTACCCAAGTAGAAGTTCCATTACCTCAGCCTAAAATTGAGGCAGACCCCATCCAAATGGCAGAAACTCAGACCTCAGAGGTAGAGACATCAAAGAAAAAGAGAAAAAGGACAATTGTTGCTCCTAAAACCCCCACTGAGAAGAGAAGAAGAATAAAAAGGATATCACATCCTGGAGAAACCCAAGAAATTGTATAGGAAGAAAAACGCTCATAGGAAAGTATTCAGGAAATCGAACAGATAGAACATACCCCACAAGAAAATACTCAGGAAAATACCCAGCCATCACTTGAATGCCTTACAAAACAGTTCTTCAAAAGTTATGAGGTAGAAATGGATCAAGTACTGGGGAAATTAGGGACATCAGTCACCAAATACACAAGCAGGTATGAAGAAAACAAAGCAACAACTTCCTCTTCAAACCCTGTTGTGGACCTCCCTGACATAGAGATGCCATTCCCCGAAGATACAAAATAGATAGAACCTCACACTGAGGTAAACATACCTATAGAACAAGAACAACACATAGAGGAAACAAAGGAACAATCATTGGTTGATCAAGGTGAGCAAACCCCTGACATTCCCCATAAACAGAAAACAACAGGCAAGGCCATAATAAAATTAGAAAGTTGAAACAGGAAAACAAGATGTTAAGGAGAAGGGTTAAAACAATTAAAGTACTAAAGAAGAAAGTTGGTAGACTCAAATAAATAATTAAATAATTAAGGAAGCAATTAGTGAAAATTGATAAGGCCTATGAAATAAAGAAGTCCAAAAGGCCTAGAACACATGGAAGGAACCCACTTCCTAGGAGGACAATCCATACAAGTTCTGTTGGAACACAAACATAGTTGCATGCCCTTGAAGAAACAACATATATGGAAGATCAAATAGAGATTCCAACAACAGAGGGGAACATGTTCAAAATGAAGAAGTGATTCCTTTGGAAACATAGAAAATGGAAACTCAAACAGAGATTCTAGCAGTGGAAGGAACAATTGCCCAACCTAAGGAAGTGCTTCCTACAGACTCTCTTGCTCCTTTAGAGACAATTGATGAAGAGACCCAGATAGATTCCCCAGCCACAAAAGAGACATATGTTCAGACTGAGGAATCATTTCAGTCTCCTGAACAGAGTACTATTATTGACAGGTTGAAGGAAGAGCTGGTGCAAACCCAAAAGACCCTGACTTAGTGCAGGAGTGATATGGTAACCATGGCAGAGAATCAAAGAGTTGTCAAACAAATTAAAACCATGTCAACAACAGAAAATGAGACTTTTGTTGAGCTCACCAGAGCGCAAGGGAAGGTAAAGAAAGTACAGGGTCAATTAGATAAATATTTGGAGCAAATCAAATAAATTTGCGATGTCTATATTGATGCAGTAGATTGCAGTGCTCCTACTACTAATTACACCTTTTTTTTATCGGAATGTTATTTTTTGTTGAGGGTAAAATCTATTAGAGCAGGTAATACAATCAAATTAACCATTGTCTCCAAGTTTGTTTCATGCTTTAGAGAACAGGAAGAAAAAGTGAAATACTTTCTATGTGAGCTATACCTCCACAACTTCATCTTGGATGAAAACAAAAAAGAGAACCCTAGTCCTTTTATTGGGGACATACAGTTCCAAGAATTCTTGTCTTTTACCAAAATCCAAACCAGGTGGGCTAAAGCACACAAGACCTTCATGAAAAGGTATAATGGGCTAGACCTCTGGATCATATGGGAACCTCCTAAATCCTTCACAATAGTTATGCAACACAGAACATTCATGAAGAGGGAAGGGTTTGTAGACTCTTTATCTCCTATCCATCGATAGTTTATACATCCAGGTCTTCCACATTTTAGGGAGCTTAAAGAATAAGATCTTGTTGCTTCCAAACTAAGATGGGATGCCTCCCCAAATGAAGTCAAGAGTAGGGAACCCTTTGGCTTCAAAAACTTTCATGCAACCACCTTTAGGGTGGAAAGGTATACCAGAATGATTCTGGATGAAGGACCTACCTGGATTGGGTGCAGATATAGTCCCCCTATTATTTGGTATCCTCCAGAGGGTTACCAAAGATATTATCAAATTAATAAGAAGAGGGAAGAAGTCATTTTTGAAGAGCTCAGAAGTAAGAATGGGTTCATGAGACCTGGTGAACCAACCTCTCCTCCCTATAACATCATTGCTTTACATGTAAGATCTTGGCTTGCATGAGGACATGCAAGAAGGTAATCTGGGGGGTATGTTTTTTTTTTGTAAGTAAAAAGGATAGGACTTATTATATTATCATTTCCAAGTTACAATGACTGTTTGTGATGCCAACTGTCCCACCTAAATAAGAAACCAATACAGTTGGGCATCCTGTGCCATGTGTTTCCCAGTTAACAAAATTTACAGAGTTCCGTCCTACCTGAAGGAAACCAGGACTGCCACCATTAAGTTTAAACTGTATGCCATAACTAGTTACAAAATAACTAAGATCTAACTGGGCCAAAGTCTAGTTCAGAAACAGAAAAAGAAATTCCTAACTAAGAGTATCAATGAACCTTTTAGCCTGTGCATTCGTTCTCGTCCCCAAGCTTGCACCAACCTGCCGGAAGCGCATAGGTCTGCGTGCATGTTGTACACTGCTGCTTTGGAAGGGTTCTGGAGTGAGTCACGAACAACATGTCGAGCCGTTGATCAATACGGGTGAGGTGAAAGACCTGGTCATCCAATAGACTCCTCAGATCGAAGATGAGAGTGAGGTACCCCAAGTTGATGGATAATTGTTGGTCCTGTGAGTGGCTGTCGACAGAGGCTGCATGAATGGGTCTTGTTGTGCCCTCACTTGCATGTGCTAGTCGGTTGGAAAACTGGGTCGCTGCCTCCATAGGTGCACCCGTTGGTGAGTCTCTGTTCCCCTGGTGAGGGATGGGGTCTCTTCTTCGACATAACAAGTGGTGAAATTCTCCTCTGGACTATTGGCTTTGGGACCAGGCGGATTGCCCGCAGGCAGAGGCTTGTCGTGTGAGCCAAAATCTGTGGGTGGATTCCAATTTTCCGGGACTATGAACAAAGGGAGCTTGGGATAGCTCTGCATGGTGTCCTCCAAGGTGATCTCTTCCACATATGCCATTGGAGGCGTTTGTGGTATTTTGCACCTTTGGATGGACGCCATGGCCAACGCCTACTCAATTTTTTTCTATCTTTGGCATTGAGATTCAGCGGTGTACCACGCGGCACCCCTCCATGGTTTACCTCTAGCTCTGGGCATGGTGGAGACCCTGGAGGTGACAAAGGTTCCTTGCGATGGGAATTCTCTACTCCAGAGCTTCAACGAGGTATCAAACTACTACTCCGGTGGAGTGAACTGCTGCTGCTCCGAAGGAATGAACACTGTGGTGGTCGAATGTTGCTTGGCTCTGTCAATTCGGGTGATAAGGAGGAGGGACACCACGACCACCATAGCCATTAAGGTTTGTTGCTGAGTGCGTTGGTGCCCTGTACCATTCACTTTCGCGAGGGGGCTCATCGACTGGTTATGGCTGCACATATTCATGCTCGGTTAATGACTGAGTGGATGGTCGCCGATGGATGCATTAATATTGCATCCCGACGTTGTCTCGCATGGCTCCAGCTTGCTATGTGGCACCCCATTCGGGGAATCTAGGGGGTATGTTGAGTTGATGAAAAGGTACAAATATCCTCCTTAGTCCCATGGTTTATGATATAACCTTGATTAACTTTTCTGTTAATTAGGAATAATTAGAATAGAAAATGATTAAAATGTCTTCTAGAAATATTATTGGGTAATATTAGATAAATTCTAAAATTTGGTTAGAATTGTTTGATTTTATTGCAGGAATAGACAGATCTTGTTAAAATCGAATATTTTGAAGATACAAAGACTATTGGAAGATAAAGAGATCATGCACAAAGCATTTTTGAGGAAGACTGATTCTCTATGTTTTAAACTTTATAAATAGTAAAAGAAATCCTGAGGATCTCTCGATCCTTAGGATGGCTTAAATTACCCATATCATTGTAATATATAGAGGGTAATGAATCATAGAAAGGCCATCTAAGAAACTTATCCAAGCATTCAAAACTTGGACTTGCTCTGTACAAGAAGTATTTTGTAAATGTTGTACCATTTATGGAATTAATAGAAGCTTTGGGCGTTTTCACCATTTTTGCATACTGAGTTTATAGCAGTAGTGATTTTGAGGACCGAGGGCCCAGTCTAAAGGATTTACTGCCTCAATCTTTAATTTTATTAATTTGATTTCAGTTATGTGATTTAAATCTCTTTTGCAACACTTAAGATGAATGTATGAGTGTGTTGATATTTTTATAGATTAGTTGTGTTGTTTGATTACATAAGATAGATGATTTATTTGAATGTTACCAATTGTTGTTCCATATCACATTGTTGTAGTTTGTTGATCGAAATTTCCTCTCATTTTCACATACATTGTTCCTTTTATTAAGTTTGCATTTGTTGTTCCTTTCATTTAATTTAGCATTTTTTGTTCCTTTTGTTTAAAGTACATTTGTTGTTCCTTCTCAATTTACAATACTTAGTTGTTTCTTTCCAACAAATTAATTAGTCATTGATAGATCAGTTTATTAAGCACTTTCATAAATTCACTTATTGTTTCTTAGTTAGATCAATTCAACAATTTAGTTAAATGCCTTTAATTCACAGCATGTTATAGATCATATTTCAATTTTGTTGAGTATAGATTGTAGCTTCAGAACTTTAATGAATGTGTGAGGAACCTAATTATTGATAAACTCATATTTTCTTTGACTACACGATTTTAGCCTCTACAACTATCTGCATAGACTTTGCTGATATTCTTGAAATAAAAGACGAATCCTCGAGTTGATAAATTAATGTTAAACTAAGGTTGTTTTAGGACATCTTTAGAGACCAACAATGATTATCACCTAAAAGTAACACTCTTTTTGCAAACAATCCAATAGATGTCACATGCATTTTCTCCCAAGCTCCAAAACATCATCTAGGTTGTTTTATAAACCCTTAATTTGTTTGCAAATTGCTTTGTAGTTTACTCATATAAGATAAATTTTTCTATGGGTTTAGGATTTGTGTCAAGTTTTTGGGTTAAATAATATAGACTTAGGTTTTTGTCAATGTTAATGGAATTTGATTTATTTTTTTTATGAAAAAAGGTTAAGGGTTGAGGCTTAATAAATAACTAGGTTCAATGGCTAAGGGTTAAGGGTTGAGGGTTAATGTTTACAAATTGGTTTAGTTGCTTAACGTTGGTGCAAAATTGGAGGTTGGGGTTCTCGAAGGTTACAAACAAAGGTACTACTAAATTCTAGCTATACTGGCATATTCAAACTTCCATGGGGGAAAGAGGTCTCACTCAAAGTGAAACTGAGAATTATGTGTGATAAAGTGAGTCAATGAGGATGCATCATCAGTTCTGATGCAACACATTGCACATTCATACTTGAATGTGAAAATATTGTGGCATTGGAAGTCTAAACTAGTATATGCATCAACTAACTATGTTGCACAACATGAAGGTAAATCCATATACGTGGAAACACTTGGAAATAAAGATTGAATATCAAATATAATGTACAAGAGTAATTGTGCAAAAGAGAAACTATGGAGTCACACACATCATAAACCAAGAAAATATTTAGAGCCCAAAAGATCTCTTGTATTATCAGTGTCTCATAGTTTACAATCCCATGAGTACAAGGGTTTGATCATAGCTTATGTAGTGCATCCCTTGATTCCATATACAATTGTTCCCATAACCCATTACAACATCTTATCACACTAGACTCAATCAATAACAATGGTGATATCTTGGTGACAAAGAAAGAACAAAAATGATTATAGCAACAAAAATCTATTAGCTCATAATATGGAAATACATTGAAACAACTCATCAACCTGACAACTAGGAAACCCTTTCCCATTACATATTTCCCAATTTATATCATTTCCTTAGCCACTTCTTTATTTAACTGTTAATATATCTTGATTCCACTTATGTTATTTTCCATCTTTCTCTTTTCCTATGCTCAAATCTTCTGGATCTTTCCGCTTACTCCTCGAACTGAAATATTATCTGTATTCAGTACTGGCATGATGGTAGTTAACTTTATACTCATCTGAGTTGTTCTCCACCAGTTCTAGTCTTCTGTTATGTTATTGTGCTTTCCCACAAAACTTTTACCTTTACATAAAACCAATTCCTCTTCAAAAATGGAGGACCCAATAGGCCTCGACAACAACCTTTGACTCATCCTAAGTCAACCTGTTGGTTCATTCCACTGGCCTTCAGTAAATGGAGGGCCCAACTTAGGCACTAGGGAGAGAGCCTACACATGAAATAGATCATAGTGCTTGACGCGGTCCTTCCATTTCCTCACCAAAATGAAAGCTCCTGCAAAAAATTCCTTGGAAGAATTTACATCAAGCTCCTATGGTTTGGTATCCAATAGAGTATTCCACTATGTGTTAGCGATGGAGTCAAGATGCTGCATCAAAACATATTTAGCTTTGACTACATGCCTGAATTTTCAAAGCTCTGTCTTCATTTCCCTATTAGCTTCATCCATGGCATCCAACTTGTCATCCTCAACCTATATTTTAGAAAAAATATTCACTTTCTCCATAGGTTCGACAATGACATGAGCTTCTGCATGCATCTTGTTAATCCTAGTGTGCAACTCTTCGATAGGGTTACTATGTTCATCCAACAATCCAAACCACCATGACCATATTGAAGAGACGAAGAAATTCCTCATCCTAGGCATGAAGTGAGGATTTGACAATATTTATTTCCGCAATGGCCTGAGTAATCCACTACACCATTGCTTCGATTTGTTCCTTTTCGCTTAATTTGATGGAAGCTAGCTCTTGTTGCAGGGTATCAATCTTGGAATCTAGTTGGGAACATGCACCAACAATGAGCTCCATTCTTTGTGGTGGTCCAACCAGAGTGATATATTTAGGAAACAGAAGTGCCAGTACTCGAAAAGTAGTCTAGACTTGTATGATTTTGTATGAGATTACCACCACCGAGGATTCATCCTACACACGCAAGACATGCTCATGTTGTGCAGTGGAAGAGGTGACAATTGCAGCCTCACGTAGGTTTTATGCCTTCTCTTGGATTTCTTCATTAGAGTGCTCAATGACATTGATCTTGTGCTCTAGTTGATCAGCCAAGGCCCAAATGAGTTGGATGATCTGTGGGGTAGCCCAAGTGGAAATATCCCCACTAGTAAAAGACAGATCCAATGGTAGTATGGAGGAAAGCAGTTAACCACTTGCAATAGAGCATTCTAAGAAGCTAGGGGTGACAACGCCATATAGAATAGGGGAGGAAGTTTTGAGGCTCCTAGTGAGTTGGTCATGTAGCTCTTGCAAAAGTGTCACAACCATAGTTGTTTTCCCCAAGCAGAGTTCTAGGATTTCTCGGCACTATTGAGGATATTTTTTCATAGGTGAAACTTGATATTTAACTGAGCTTGTGTTTTTTGCAGAGTGTGTTTCGTCTTGAGTATCCAACTGATCATAAGTATGATCCAGGTCCATCAGCACTTGCGTCTCAGGACCCGTCTTTGGCATCGAATGAAGAGTGACTTCCTATTGTGAATCCAAAGGGACTTGGGTCTCCAGAACTTGGGGGAAATTAGATGGTAGTAGGATGGTAGTGGTTGCAGTGGAAGTGGTTCCAGAGGATTCAGGAAAGACTGTGTCAAACTAAGTGTGAGTGGTTGATGATGGGGTTATTAATGGAACAACAACGATCGACCCATGAGGCTGGCTAGTGATATCCTCAAATATAGGGGTAGTTTTTTGCATGATTGAAGGGTCATCAATAATAGTGATCACTGAGACAGATGAGGGAATGGGGGTAATGGTGCAAACAGGGGGTGGAGTAAAAAACAAAGGAGTGTCCATGGTGATAACGGGGTTAGCGAGAGACTTGGAGGGAGAGTTCATGCACTTCTTTTTCATAGGAAAAACAAAGGTAAGGACTTCACATAATTTCTTACCAGAAATGGTGGCATCGTATGGAGTAGAAGATAATGGGATCTGAACTATTTCCCCTGGTAATGCTTCCTCATATTCTTCATGTTTCCTGTCCTCTGAGTTGGAAGGCATCCTATTGGGATTTGCGGAACTAGTCCTTGCACCAAAGGTTTGGACATGATATGATATTTGGTAAATGGTTGGCATCATGTAAGAGACACTCATCTTCTTCTATTCTATAGTGACACCGGGACAGGAGGTGACTTCCTTATTGAACGCTACCTCATCCAGGTAAAATAGTAATAGGTTCATATGAAAGAGAGTTGGAGCCACTCCTTGAGGCCACACAAAGTTATGGTCATGGCTCATCCCAAACTAGATATTGTGGGTATTTCGATTAAGTAGCGCCTATGGAACTCACAACTTCTTTGTGGTGGCAATGTGGTCATTATACCACTACAAAAAGGAAACAATGAACATTGTGAGATGTCTCATTGGTGGATGTAAGGAAAAAATTCAATTGGTCAAAAATCTTGGTAATACGACCATCAACATTGCAAGAGATACTGCGACACTTTGAAAACTACCACTTCCACATAGAGAATGCTATGAGTAAGTAGTCATAGATGAAATACCCAACTCACTCATGCATATCCACACAATCCTGGAACATCTTGGTGAGTATATATTTACACCAATTCATAGGTATGTCGTTTTTGTTAAAATATATGATTGCAATGGCGTCAAGGGTGAATTCTCCTTTCATGTACTTTTTCATCACCTTCCCAACAATCAGGTAGTAGGCCATGTGGACTTGCTCATAATTGATCGACGCAATGTGTGATCTATGACCTCCACAATGAGTGTCATATTTATCATAGAGGCTCATCTCACTGCTCTTCTTACCATGATTCCCAAAGCCTTGGAAGTCGTATATGACATCCTAAAATTCCATGGACAACCCAATGAGCATATGAATGTCCTCTACATGGATTGGATAAGCCTGGTCTAACCATAAGGTGTTTTTGTGCACTATGATGATGAGGAATTCCATGCATTGTCTAGATTCTCAAGTAGTACCAAAAATATGTAGGTTGCGAAGACACATCAAAGTAGAATCCCAAAATGGAGTATAGTCAGGTTTCCATTTCCACAGAAACTCTTCGTTTGAAAATGTAGTGCAATCCAGGAAAACATGGATAGTCATATGTGGAAACAAGGAATAATCTCTAAAATCAAGTTCGACCAACCAATTTTTCTCGACTTTCCCTTGGAGATCACCTTGAATTACAACACGTAGATCAATAAACTCCTCTGTAATAGTAATATTTGGAAGGGATCCCCAACTAGCAATTCAAACCATTGTAAGAGACTGACGTTGGTAGACAAAGAGAACTAGTGGACAAGGGTGTGGGCTCATAGAGCTCTCAGGGGGCTCTAGGACTGAGGATATAAAGAACTTCGATGGAAAAATGATAACAATGAATGATCGACCAAAGGAAATTTTATAGGAAGCGCTGGGAAATGGGGACGATATTATGATCCATTAAGAGAGACAACATGGAAGCAATTTGACATTAACATCGAACATGACGGATAGACACAAAACAATCTACAAAGCAATTTGGGAATTTAAGAGCATAAGTGGAACATGATACATAGATACTGGGGTGAATGGAAAATTAATGGCTCCACCAAATCCCACCCAGAAAAGTATGAATCATTGGTGAGGATGTACATAACTCCGACGAGTGATGATAGGACAATGAGGAAAAGGGTATCAATGGTATTTGACTACCATAGTAACCTTGAAAGGGCACAAATTTCAAGCGTAGAGATGACTAAATATGCAAAGATTTGATTGAGACCTCCACAACCACAAAGGTGATATTCAAGCTCGACAACTTAACAATGATAGATAGACTCTACAAAAAGTGATAGTTGGACACGTCACTGATTTATTGGTGAAATCAGAAAACATGAACTACAAAGAAAAAACCTATATATTGCATGCACTCCTGAGTATAGGAGCCTTGTGCCAATGTACTTACCGAGACAAAACATAGGGCTTCAGGCATGTTCCATTCAATCATCTAGGATGAATAATATCCTCTAGTTGTGCAAGCCTAACAATATCAGATTCACGGATTTCTACAACAAGAAAAGGTCCTAGACAATGCATTTGTATCTTCCTCACATGTGTCTGATATGTGTTGTTGTATAACAGGACTAGGTCACCTTGCACAAAAAACCTACATTTTATATGGCGGTCATTCAAAGTCTTTTGCCTATATTTATCCATATGTTGATGAAAATATGCTAAGAATATAGCCTCCTCAAGTTCCATAAGCTCTGTAATCCATGCTAAGATGGAGTCATAATCTGTCATCTTAGTAGCTTGCGCAATGAATAGACTTGGGGTGATAAACATAGATGGTACTATTGATTATCTACCATATACACATTTAAATGGGGTATACTTGTGCAGCCGCGTCATGGTAGTCCTGTAAGCTCACAACACAACTAGAACTCGCTCATCTCAGTCGTCCCTATTATCCCCATTTTATGGGATAACTAAAGAGATGATGTCTCGAGGACCTTAGGTTGTAGATATGGAGTGTCGAGAGACCACATACTAGAAGTGTCCACTTGCACATACAAAAGCCTAATCTATCACCAAATTCTGATCCACTGCCAGCACATCCACCACACCAACCAACTTTTGGAAGACAAATGGGTCTTGCTCCATGTGGTGCAAGTCAGGTATTGTGGTAGGTAAGCACCCTAATATTTGAGGCATTTAAACATGTTGTATTTAAGATTATTTTGATTATAGAACACTTTCTTGGAAATTATGCTTTTGACCCTATTTCACCTTGGTGAGTGTCATATATTTCCTAGTAAGTAGCCAAAATTGGGGAAGGTTTGCAACTAGGGGTCCCTTGAGGGGTTATCGTACCATTCTCTATCATACTTACCACTTTCCTCTCATTACACTCCCATCATATTTTCTTATTTTAGTCCATTTTACTTTAGTGACCCAAGAAGGGAATGTATCTCATTTCATGGGAAGAAGGGGATGGAGGCCCAGAGGGATTGATATTGGATAAGAAGATAAAATCCTAGATATAGAACTTCCATATGCTTCACCTAGGGATCCCTGAGAAAACAATGAAACACTTCTCTATAAGAAATGGGGAACCCACAAGAAATAAATGATAATGAATGCTTAAGGGGTTATATGTAGGATGGGAGGTCCCATCACAAGCCAAACTATCATGATCATGGGTATTTAGCGGTATGACATTACCATCATCTGGTCACAAGCCATGGTAGTGTCTCTCTGTTACACAAATTAGAGAAAGGGGGTTTCATCATGAGCCAACCTTCTCATTTCCACCAGGTATTTGTAAATGACATTGTCACTATATAGACACCAAGATAGGATAGTGGCCTTCAACTCATTCCTTAAAAAATGAAATAAATAAAGAATGTCAAGAATATGGGCTTGGAAAAAGTGCATCACAAACGAAGGTGCCACACACCCTCTACAAAGGAACTCATGAATGAGATAATATGAGCCCTTGTATGTCATGAAACTCATTGACCTATGAAGTCTAAACCCCTTCCACCTCATCATTCACTACATAACCTTGAAAGGCCATACTTGGGAGAATCCCCTACTTGAGGGTTTTGGTCTACCCAATAGGACCTTTATGACACCCCTACCGTACTTAAACTTGATCAATTATATAGAGTTTTTGAGCATTTGTTTAATTTGATGAGGTAGTTTTGATGCACATGTTTAGGTTCCTTTCTTATTAGATGTGGTTTACACTTGTCATGATATCTTTGAATTTATATCTTTGGAGGACGTACCCTTTTGTTTTGCAGGACCTTTCTTGGTGGCCAGTTTTGGGAGAACAAGCCTAAGTTGGGCTTCCATGGGGAAAGAATCCCACAGGTTGGATGCCTAGGGCCCACACAAAATATCATAGAGACATTCCTTTAGAGGCCTGGAAGATACCTTGGATGACCTCACCATGGCATCACATGCCAAACGACTTACCCATGAGGGGAAAAACATCACCTTTTCTAGGTTTGACGTCATAGAGGGGATAAGGTTTTGGTGGTGATGGAGTTACTCATTGACACTTGGTATGATTTGATCGAAAGAGGAATGGAGAGACTTTGGTGCATGTTGAGGAGGATCAAGGATCCCCAATGACCTCCTTCTCCAATGACTTGGAAGAGTTTCAAAATGTCCCCTAAAGGGGTGACATCATCTTATTTCTAGGGTTTCTATTGTAAAAAAGTGAAATTTAAATGAATTATTTAATATTATTTGTGTAAAGGGGAGATATTAGGGATATTTACCCCTATCTCGTGGTTTACCCTAAAATTATGTGGAAAAACATACTTGAGGGCATTTTTTATAAATAGAGATGAACTCTATTTCATTTTAACATAGCTCTCCCTTATGGAGAAGAATACTTGGCTGAAATGTGTTCCCTATTTGGGAATTTATCATTGTCTCTTGGTTTCTACTCTCTTGTAATGGTTTTACTTTGGCTATTGGATGGATGGATGATGCACTATCTTTAGTGGGGGACTATTTATTGCTTTATGGTGGATTTGCTTGGTTAAAAATAGGTTTATCTTGCTAATGCTTGGACTAGGTAAGGAGTCTTTCTTGTTATTTATTATTTTCTTGGTTTCAAGGTTAATTTTATTAAGCATTTAGGGAGTATAAGTGAATACAACCCCATTAAGTCCATTGTAATTCTCTTGAAATACTTTGTTGCATAAGGAAATACTAGGAGGACTAAAAGGGTTTACACTCTCCTAGGGTTTTTCCTAGATAGTGTAGCTTGCCTTGGGGAGTAAAAAGGATTACACCCCCAAGGAAGTAGCTCACCTAGCTCTTTAATTTTGAGACCCCACAACCCAATAGTTAAATGCACTAATATTATTTGCATTGGAGAAATAAAATCATTGCATTGGTATACACAAAAACATAATATTTTGAGATTGTCTAAATTGGAATCTATTCTATGTGCTCTAAGATTTCTAAGGCCACAAGGGCATTTTGATTGGTCAATGATATATTATTTATTTTATAAACTTTATGCTACATCCAGTAGGGCTGCAACAAACTCATTTAACATATTTCTCCTACTCACTATTTATCCGTCAAAAAATGTCTAAGAAGTTTCCATATTAATATACTAATTAGTATCCATCTTTTGGGTGGTTTACTTGTGATTGTTGATGGTTGAATATTTCTGTTGTAGTGATTGTTTTATATAGCCATAATGATGCTACAATAATTCTCTGAGAACACTATCTAGCATCCCTCTTTTACCATCAAAGTTTGTGATTAAATATTTGACAGTTATTTATTGGTTTAGTGCTTCATTGTCCAATAATTGTTTGACAATTTTGATGGTTAATTATGCAGTAAATAGCTATTGTTATTGATGAAATATATTTTTGTTTACAACTGCAATTAGGTAAAACAAGATTAAATTTCTTGTCCACCTAACATATACTGAAAATACTTGATTTTCCTTCTATCTCGGGAAGGTACTATCTCTTTACAGGTCACTTAAGATTTTGGAAACCTCAAACAACCCTCGAGACTCATCACCAAGCTCCATTTTCTATATCGCAACCTGACCTATAAGGGAATTTGTTCGTACATCCCACTTTCCATCTCATTTCCCCCTAGGGTCACCGAGATTCCCCCCTTGAGGTGATTCTACCATCTATAAAGTGACAGGAAGACTTGCCTAAGGTGACATTGGGTAGGTTCTCTCAACGTTGTCGCCATTTTGGTGGTTGGGTTGGGCTTTTCCCAACCTATAAATTGTGCGATAACATTTTGGCGCCATTTCTGGGGAGGATTTTGAATTCTCTTCCGAACCCTAATGACACTTTGGAAAGCTATACCAAATCCTTTCCCTATATTTCCTGGTGACTCCACTTGAAGAACGTTCCCTTTTCCACCCTTGATGAGCTCTTCTTGAAGCTCATTTTGCGACTTCACTTTCCATGAACCCACCTTTCCCTTTCCCCCCTTTCCATCCTTTGATGTGCCTTGATCCCATCTAGAGAATCCATTCAAGTTTATTTTTAGTCAATGGAAATATGGCACCATGGGATGAACCCTCATATAGAACCTGTTATGCCTCAAATAGGGCACTTATACAAATGGAAAAGGAAAAGGCTGCTAATAAAGTTGCTAAGGAAATGACGAATCATATAAAAGAGTTATTTCCTGCCAAAGAACTAGACCTTGAAGATGAAGAAGTGATCGAAGAAAATACATATGAAGAAAGTTACCAAGAAGATCCTGATGAATTTTCTCATGTTGAATACCCAGATGAGACATTTTATAAAAATGAAGTGCTCATATCTCCTCTTCCATTTGATGAATACATCCATGCCTATGTTCCTCTTGCACATTAGGAAGAGAACGTGATGAGTGGTGATCCTTTTGAATATCTTGATGATATTTTATTCCATGAATTCATAAGTGAATAAGTATTGGAGGAAACCTTGGATATGATAGATCCTCTAGAAGAAAATCGAACAAAGCACTATGCGCTAAGGATCATGCCTCTTGTGATGAAGAGGCGATGGAAGAGTGTTCCCATGAAGAGAAAAAAAATCCTAATGAAGCACAACATGTTGAGGCATCATTACCTTTTCTCCCACTTAATGAAGTAAAGGTAGTCCAACCTTTCTCTCCTCCTGCAGATGATGTTGAAGAAGCGATCAGACTTGATGATGAAGAATTTGAAAATCTAGTTGAAACTGCCTTAGCCTTTTTCCTTCCCGCACACAGACACAAAGAGATGGTCATTTTCAACCACACTGATGGTCTTATGAAAGAACCCTTTGATATGGTTGATGAGGATATAAACACTTTCATATGGATTGGTAGATGCAGGTGGGATTTTTCTCATCTCATGTTTGATAGAGACCCCATTTATGACATTGAGGGTAGCCCTCAAGAAAAGGGGTTTGAGTTGTCATATTTAGAGGAATTCTTTTCATGAGTATATGATTCATATGTTTGGGAGCCTAACGATGCCATGATTACATATTTATTCGATGACTCTCAATGACCTTCATCCTCAATTTTGGAAGAATGGTGGGATGTGACCATCTGAGAGCAATCAGAGGCTCACTCTACAAAGAGAAATTACTTTCATATTGAGGATTTATACAAGGATTCACAGTTGAAGAGGCCACATTTTTTCTCTAGACTTGATCTTGTCCCTTAACTCATCCTTTCTTTTGAGGGAAATCATGAGGTCTTCTTGGGATCTCTCATATATTCTCGGTCTTTAGGAAGAAATGATCATGTTCACGAGGATGAAAATGAGCCATCGTCTACATATAATAGACCTCTTCGGAGATGGATTGATCAAGATTGTGTTTTCACTTTCATGCATGATGATTAGGCTGATGGTTTCTATTTCGAGCAAGATTTCCTCCCTCCTACCCATATCCATGAGTTTCATTTTACGATTGATTATATATCTATTTATGCTCATGATCATTTTGTGTTGGAATTTTCTTTTTTGTTTCACATGATTAAGAAGAGGGGAAGATACTTTTATGAGATGGTAAATTGGTTGCATTGGTTGTATGAATTCAGGTGACATCATCTATCTCCTGATCTTCAGGGACCCAAGGCCCCAGGTAAGTAGGTAGGTCATATTTATTTCCTTGGATTTGCATATTGATTTCTCATATCAATTTAGATGCATTTCACATTTAATTTTTGTCTACTTTCATATTGATTTCATACTTAGTTTAGATTTCTTTTGAAAAAATGCTAAAATTTTCTTTTCTAGATTAGTTTTGATTTTTGGATTTTGATGTGTATGGATGAAGGGTGATAGAA
Organism: Picea engelmannii; assembly: GCA_009831015.1. Taxonomy (NCBI): domain Eukaryota; kingdom Viridiplantae; phylum Streptophyta; class Pinopsida; order Pinales; family Pinaceae; genus Picea; species Picea engelmannii. The sequence continues at coordinate 108,715 of ML785779.1, read as the reverse complement.
CCATCCTAGATTTTATGATTTCATGTTTCAGTGTAGGCACAGGTCTACCAGGAGATGTTTTGGTTCTCATGCCCTCTACGACAAGCACATGTCCCCAAGTAGGAGCCATATGTTATCCCCATTTTGTGGGATGACTAAGGAGATGATGTCTCAAGGACCTCAAGTTGCAGATATGGAGTGCTGATAGACCACATGAATAGCAGGGTCCACTTGCACATACAGAATCCCGCTCTATCACCAAACTCCGATCCATTTTCAACGCATCCACCACACCATCCATCTTCTGGAAGGAATATGGGTCTTGCTCCATGCGATGCAAGTCATGTATTGTGGTAGGCAATCACTGTAATATTTGAGGCATTTAAACTTGTTGTATTTAAGCTGCTTTTAATTATAGAATTCCTTCTTGGACATTATTATTTTGACCTTGTTTCACCTTGGTGAGTGTCATATATTTCCTAGTAATTGGCCAACCTTGGGTAAGGTTTGCAATTATGGGTCCCTTGAAGGGTTATCGTACCATTCCTGACCATAATTACCACTTTCCACTCATTACAATCCCATCGTGTTGTCTTCTTCTAAGCCATTTGAATTTAGTGACCCAAGAAGGGCATGTACCTCATTTCATGGGAAGAAAGGGATGAAGGCCTAGATGGATTGATGTTGGCTAAAATGATAAAATCCTAGATATAAACCTTCAATATTCTTGACCGAGGGATCCCCGAGAAAGAAATGAAACACTTCTCTATAAGAAATGAGGAATCCACAAGAAATAAATGATAATGAATGCTTAAGGGGTTAGTTGAAGGATGGGAGGTCTCATCATGAGTTGACCTATCATGATCATGGGTATTTAGAGGTATGAAATTACCATCATTTGTTCACCAAGCTAGGGTAGTGGCTCTTGGTTACACAACTAAGAGAAAGGGGGTCTCATCATGATCCATCCTTCTCATTTCCTCCAGGTATTTGTGAATGATATTTTCATTATCTGGAAACCAATCCAGGACAATGACCTTCAACTTGTTCCTTAAAACATGAAATAAATAAAGAATGGAAAGAAGATGGGTTTGGAAAAAGTGCATCACAAACGAAGGTGCCATGCACCCTCTACAAAGGCACCCATGAATGAGATAATATGAGCCCTTTTATGTCATGAAACTCATTGAACTATGAAGTCTAAACCCCTTTCCACCTTAGCATCCACTACGTAACCTTGAAAGGAAATCCTTGGGAGCATCCCCTACTTGAGGGTTTTGGTCTACCCAATAGGACCTTTATGACACCCCTCCCATACTTAAACTTGGTCAATTGTATAGGGTTTTTGAGCATTTGTTTAATTTGATGAGGTAGTTTTGATGCACATGTTTAGGTTCCTTTCTTATTAGGTGTGGTTTATAATTGTCATGATATCTTTGAATTGAGATATTTGGATGATGTACCCTTTTGTTTTGCAGAACCTTGCCTTATGGCCAATTTTTGAGAGAACAAGCCTAACTAGGGATTCCACGAGGGAAGAAGCCCACAGGTTGGATGCATAGGGACCACACACCAGATCACAGAGACATGTATTTGGAGGCCTATAAGACACCTTGTATTATCTCACCATGCTCTCACATTCCAAATGACTTTCCGAGGAGGGGGAAAAGGTCACCTTTTTTAGGCTTGACGTCATTGAAGGTCTAGGGTTTTGGTGTGATGGAGTTACTCATTGAAACTTTGCATGATTTGAATGGAGGAGGAATGGAGAGACTTTTGGCTCATGATGAGGAGGCTCAAGGAGACCCAGTGACCTCCTTCTCTCTCTCCAATGACTTGGAAGAGTGTCAAAACATCCCCTAAAGGGGTGACATCATCTTATTTTTAGGGTTTCTATTGTGGAAAAGGGAAATTTAAATGAATTATTTAATATTACTTGTGTAAAGGGGAAATATTAGGGATGTTGACCCCTATCTTTTGGTTTACCCTAAAATTATGTGGACAAACATACTTGAGGACATTTTGTATAAATAGAGATGTACTCTATTTCATTTTAACATAGCTCTCCCTTGTGGAGAAGGATACTTGGATGAAATTTGTGCCCTTATTCAGCATTTGTCATTGTCTCTTGGTTTATACTCTCTTGTAATGGTTTTACTTTGGCTATTGGATGGATGGATGATGCACTATTTCTAGTAGGGGACCATTTCTTGCTTTATGGTGGATTTGCTTCGCTAAAAAGAGGTTTGTCTTGTTAATGCTTGGACTAGGTAAGGAATCCTTGTTTATATTGCTTATTTTCTTGTTTTCAAGGTTAATTTGCTTAATGTTTTGGGGAGTGAAAGTGCATACAACCCCACTAAGTCGTTTTTAATTTTCTTGAAATACTTTGTTGCATAAGTAAATACTAGGAGGAGTAAAAGGGTTTACACCCTCCTAGGGTTTTTCCTAGCTAGCGTAGCTTTCCTTGGGGAGTAAAAAGGATTAAAAATCCAAGGAAGTAGCTCACCTAGATATTTACTTTTGAGAATCCACAACCCAATAGTTAAATGCACTAATCTCCTTTGCATTGGAGAAATAAAATCATTGCATTGGTATACATGAAAACACAAGATATTGAGATTGTCTAAAATGGAATATATTCTATGTTCTCTAAGCTTGCTAAGGCCACAAGGGAGTTTTGATTTGTCAAGGATATATTATTGCTGCTATAAAATTTATGCTACATCCAGTAGGGCTGCAAAAAACTCATTTGACTTATTTCTCTTACTCATTATTCATCCGTAAAAAAATTGCTAAGAAGTTTCCATATTAATATACTAATTAGTATGCATATTTTGGGTGGTTTACTTGCGATTGTTGGTGGTTGAATATTTCTTTTGTAGAATTTTTTTGCTACAGCCATAAGGATTCTACAATAATTCTCTGAAAACACTATCTAGCAGCCCTCCTTTACCATCAAAGTTTGTGATTAAATATTGGAAATTTGTTTATTGGTTTAGTGCTTCATTGTCCAATAATTGTTCGACAATTTTGATGGTTAATTATGCAGTAACTAGCAATTGTTATTGCTGAAATATATTTTTGTTTACTTCTGCAATTAGGGACAACAAGCTTAACTTGCTTTTCCACCTAACATGTACTAAAAATACTTGATTTTCCTTGTGTGTCGGGAAGCTAGTATCTCTTTCCAGGTCACTTAAGAATTTGGAAACCTCAAAAAACCCTCGAGACTCATCAACAAGCTCCCTTTTCCATATATCAATCTGACCTATAAGGGAATTCATTCATACATCTCACTTTCCATCTCATTTCCCCCTAGGGTCATTGGGATTCCCCCCTTGAGGTGATTCTACCATCTCTAAAGTGATGGGAAAACTTGCCTAAGGTGACAATGGGTAGGTTCTCTCAACATTGTCACCATTTTGGTGGTTGGGTCAGGATTTTCCCAACCTACAACTTGTGCGATAACAGTCCCAATTTGTTCAACAAACTTTAGTCATTCCCATCTCTAATATTTTATTAAATTCTTCCACTTTTTCGTTAGCTTATGGATGGTAGGGACTTTTCTTATGATTTGGAATAAAAAATTCTCTTGTAAGGGTCATGATATTCTCACTGATAAAATGGGCTCCTTGATCATTGGTCAAGCTCTAAGGACAACCAAACCAGGTAATGATATTCAAAAAAATAAACTGTGTTACTGTGGTTGTAGAGAAATCATGAACAACTTCCACTTCATCCCATTGAGTCAGGTATTCAGTTGAAATAATTATGTATCTTTCCTTTGAATTCTTGGCAGGGGGATTTATCAGATCAATCAAATTGATAACCCATTTTTCAAAGGATTGCAATGCTCAAACATGGTGTAAAGGTAACTCATCACGACGAGATGGCTTCCCCACTCTCTGACATACATCATAGGCCCAAGTATAGTCCTTATCATCTTTAAACATTGTAGGCCACCATAATCCTGCTTGTAATATGTTTTGGGAAGTCTCCTTGCCACAAAAATGTCCTCTTGTGACTCCACTGTGATAGTCCCATAGACTATAAGGTCTTTCATGGTCAAGTACACAACGCCTCAAGATGCTATCCAATCCTAATTTGTATAATTGGCCTGTAATATGTTGACATTATGATGTACAAACCACTAGGTTCCTTTTTTGAGTCTTGAATATCCCTTTGGCATAGTACCCATGGTTAAAAATAATGCAATGTCCGACAAGTAATAAGGAATAGCCTCAATACAGAAAATAGATGCATCAGAGAGATGATCATATACAACTCCGCCACTTTCTTCTGACTCTAGTCTAAAAAAAGAGTTTTCCCCAAATTTAGTTTACCAAGATTTATAATAACCTCAAAAGAAAACTCCTGAAATAACAAAAACCATCTGCAAATTCTATCTTCTAACTTAGGTTTGTTAACCAGATACTTCAAATCATAGTGATTAGTAAAAAACTTTAAATGATCACCTAACAGATAATGTCTAAACTTTTGTAAAGCATAATCCATTTCCAAACCTTCCCTTTCAGTTGTAGTGCAGTTTAGCTTATCCCAAGACATATTTCTAATGGAAAAGGAGAAAGGATGATATAAATTCCCTTTCCCTAGTTGTGCTAGAATAACACCTAACGCGATCGCAAAGGCATCAATGTGCACATGAAACTCAATTTTCTAGTTAGAATAAGTTAAAATAGGTGCAATACTCAAATTTTCTTTTAGTAGGTCGAACACTTTATCACAATCCCGAGTCCAACAAAACTCTTTATAATCCTTTATTAGTTGTTCCAAAGGTGTTGTTATACTTGTGTAAATCCTAATAAACCTGTGATAGTATCTAGTATGGCCCAAAGTAGTTCGCAATTTTTTTATAGTGGTAGGGGTCATATTGAGGATTACTACAACTTTTGCAAGATCGAATAAAACTCCTTCTCTACAAAATATATGTCTGAGAAGATTCCCAAAGGGTACAAAAAAACACATTTTCTCAGATTAAGGGAAATTTGTAGCTATCTGTAGTGGTCCAATATTAGTCGTAATAGCCCGATGTGCTCCTTGAGTAAGTTATACATAGTCCAATAATCCAAGTATACCTCGAGAAACTTATGAATGAAGTCATGTAATGCTTCAATCACTATCCGATAGAACACTTATGGGTGTTCTTGAGCCAAAAAGGCATAACATTATAGGCAAATTATCCCCACTCAGTAGTGAAGGTAGTATTTTCCTTTTCTTCTTTGGTAATTCTAACCTAGTGGTATCCACAAAACCCATCTGTAAAGGAATATGCTCCATTTCCCACTACCTGATCCAATACCTCATCACTAAAGGGGGTAGGAAAGGGGTCATGTACATAGGTAGTGTTAAGGATCCTATAATTGATAGAGATGCATATATCCTTCGTACCTTTCTTTCTTTGTATGATGATATGACTGATCCATTCAACCTTATCGACAGGTAAAATCTACCCATTTGCTAACATCCTATCAATATATTTCTTCACTTTCGATTTGAATCTAGGGTTCATATTGTATGGTCTTTGTTTAAATGGTTTGGAGTCAGGTTTTAGCTCCATATTAATCTCCCCTAAATCTCCCTTAATACCTTTTAGTTATGAAAACATTATAGGGTATAGATCCTCATATTCCCACAACAACGCGTGTATCTCTATCATGGTTTGTTCATTCCAATAACCCCCTATGGAAGCTATCTTATGGTGTTCCTCACTTCCTATGTTTATTTTCCACAAATTCATGGGGTCAGAATAAGTAATATTAACATCATTCAACTTAGTGTCGTGAACAGACCTAATGCCTTTGTATTCTTTAAATTTTGAATGCCTAAGATCATCTAGGCCTTTAGGGTCTCTTAGGTCTTAATCAATTTTACTACAAGCCAAGGGTATTCGATTCGGGGATGGGTAAAGGTTATGAAGGAGTAGGTATTCATGTTTAGGATAGATTATGGGTAGATGTAGAGGTTTAAAGTCATATGTAAATAGCATTTTCTTAATCTATTGTAAATATAAGGTGATTTCTTGAGACTTACCCGAGAATGAGAAGTCACGACAGAACTAGTTTTGAATTATTTCCCAGCAAGAATTGTTTCATAGAGCCTCCTCATGCACATACCAATTGGTTGGAATTTGTCCCAAAGAATGAATAAATTGATGCACCCAAAATGGAGAAGGAATTTTCACAGCTTACCATACTTGAATACAATGCGCAACATGCTCCTTTGGATCATAGGACCCATCATATGCCTCCAAAGTTGAGGTATGGAGTTTTGGATTTTGATCCTGACTTCGCTGAGTGACCTGCGATGGGGAAATAAAACGATATTGAATGAAACACTTTACTTCATCCTAAGATGACAGAGTACCTTTACGAGTGGCCCACCACCTAGCTAGAGATGACTTTAAGGAAATATCAAGTACGATAAGTCTTTTCTTTGGCACAACCTTATCCTCCAGATCAACGAGAAAGTTTCTTAAATATGAAGTGTCATCATAAACAGGGTGTTCTCGGATCTTTGATCCAACCCACCTAGAAGCTATAATAGTTGTGAAAGACCATGAGAAGTTCTCATATCTTCCCTATTTTCAGTTGTCAAAATTGATCTCAAAATCTTCACCTACAGACTGAATACTCTACCAACTTACTAATCCATCTGCAGTCGGGTTAATGTAATATGCCCACTTCCTTGTGGTCAAAGTGTAGAGTTGATCCAAGAAATATTTTTCCATGTTCTCATCAACTAGATCCATATATCAAGGACCTTGGTAAGATTCTAAAGTTTGGATTACTTTCATACTATCCTCTTCAAAATTCATGGTTTCCTTCTTGAGATATATAACAATGTAATTTTCATATGCCCAGTTGATACCCAATAGACTTGGATATGGATCCTTCTCTCCCATTATTTCTATGACCTCGAAGCCTGATATTGTTTTAACACCAATTAAGTCCAATTAAACATTTTATAGCCTTCCAATACGATGATACAAAACTAATTGGCCATGCACAACTGAATAGTGAATAAACAAGCTTGGGATTACCCATGGTTGTCCAATTTTACTTTGGTAATATGTTGATGTTAGAAACAAAATCTAGCATAACATAACCAATTTTATAGTTATTGGTATTGACATTTAGTCTAAATTAGCTTCCAAACATTCACTTCCTCCTTTGTACTCTACCTATATGTCTCTCCATAATATTAACAACAATCGACTCCTTTGGGCTCCCTTTAGCCTCTAGAATCTCTTTAATCCCATTTCATAAATTCTTAGTGAGTTGTTCCTCATCCAAAATATCAGAAAAAGGTTGGAACCATTGATATCGACATTTAGTCTAAATTATATTCCAGATATTTGCTTCCTCCTTTGTATCAATGACAATTTAGTCTAAATAGTCATTGATATTGACATTTAGTCTAAATTATCTTCCATATATTCGCTTTCTCCTTTGTACTCTACCTATATGTCTCTCCATAATATTAACAACAATCGACTCCTTCAGGATCCCTTTAGCCTCCACAGTCCCTTTAAGCTCGTTCCATAACTTCTTAGTGATTTGTTCCTCATCCAAAATATCGGAAAAAAGTTGGAACCATAGATCAATAATCTGTTGTGATGTCGCTGAAAAGTTATTTGGAGCCAACAAGTTTTCCATGACTCTTGGGTGAAATTCAACACTTTCCTCTATAACTATCGATATGGAAGGTTTAGACATTTGTTGAAACATTTCCAAGACTTTCTAGAAGGACACCTTTTTCCTTAGGAGATCATAATTATCATCCACTTGTACCGCTTTTTGAATCTTACTTTGATTGGGATTTTCAATATTAGTACCATTCCTTGTTCCTCCTCAAGTAATAATGTTAATCCTGGGCTCCTTTTCTTTTGTAATGGGTCGCGGCTCAGAATTTATTAAATTAGTACCCCATTTTCTTATGCGATCTTCCCATTTGGAAATAAATTATGGATAGTCCTCAATGGCATGAGTGTTCTTTCTACAATGTGCACACCAAGGTCTTATTGGTAGTGGACAATCTCTTGCGAGATTCCCTTGTTCATCATAATTGTAACAGTGAGATGGTTCTCTCCCGCCATTCTCCCCACCTTGGAATCCTCCCCCACCTTTTTTTCCTCCTCCAAACCATGGAGGAGCTTAGTCGACCCTAAATGCAGATCGGTCCAACCTATCTGCAAGAGCATCTAGGGCAGGACACTTCTTGGTGGTGTGACTAGACGACCCCAAAAATTCGTAGTATACCATATTCAAAATAAAGGAATACTTCTCCAGGATTGGAAAATGTCAAGGGGAGTGACCATGGCTTCGAGAGATTTCATAATATTCTCAACTCTGGCCTCTTTGATGATTTTGGAAAGAATGATACTGCACATGGCCATACAATGATGTTGTAGAGGAAACTTGTGTGACCCATCCCAATGGTCCTACTGGTGGAGGATCCATTGGGTGTGGAGGGGGTCATGTGACCCTCATTTTGGGACACTGTCACTGTATGACCCTCAGTGTAGCATCTGATACACCATACTTGTCGTTGACCTAATCTAGCGAGGTTCAATTCTTGAATCTTTTCAGTTAATGTTGAAATATGGCCTTCCAACTGCACAATATTAGTGTCTTTAGTCAGTCTCATTACCCGTAAGCTTCCTAGATATCCAACCATTTATTCAATTTTCATTTTCTATTCTAATGCTTCCCCTAATGTAGTTATTCATCGTTGGTTTAAAGGTATCCAGTTTAATGATAACAATCCCTATATAAACAATTATTGTTGTTTATCTTCGTAGATGGAGTTTGTCAATTTCCCTATCGCATCCTCAAATATTTGGTTATACTCCCAGGCAGATGCACAATCTTTATGTTTGATCTCCCACAACTCAGAGAGAGCCTATTGTTTTGACTGTGGTAAGAATTGTTTTTCTATGAACCATTGTTTTACTTGAGTAAGTGTGAAATCCTATCCTTTGAGGATTCCCTATTTTAATGGATTTCATATACTATTTTAACGCATGACCTCTCAAGGTGGTTGTTGGCGCAAAAGTGATCATACCAGGGTCCTTCTCAAGTTACCAACAAAAGGTACAGATGTAGTCTAGTGCGCTAGCATTTTCATCTTCCCAGGAGGGAATAAGTCTCACCCGAAGTGCAATCGAGACAAATAAGAGAGGGAAGGGTAAGGAGAATACTCAGATATATCTTTGAAGTATCATGATTCGTATTGTTCCTACGCAAGATAGCTTAAACCCATTGCAATCCTGAAAATTTCCTAACCGAGAATGGGGAAAACGGAGTTGTGATAACATTCACATGTAATATATAACTATTTAATCATATCAAAGATGAAATATAACATAACATAACATTCAATAGATTTAGAAGACTAAGTACACAAGATATTTTCAAGAAAATTTGGGTATCCCACTGTATTATCGTATAACATGGTTCTTCTCAAAATACAAGATCAACTTGAGTTACAGATACAGTTCGTCATTCCAAAGATGATAGAAAATGCTTCTGTACTATTGTGATACAAGGTTATTTTAGTCCCTTTCTCTTTCCCAACACTACACTACTACATGACTCTATTACATTATCATTCTGGTTCCGAACCCAGAGCGCAGGACTTAGCTAAACTAACAACATGAACAATAACAACAATGACTCTAGCAACAACAACAACAACCCCAACAAACCTTTACAATCATATTGATCCCATATATGTACAATATGATCCAAGCTTGTTGGTAGAGAACATGAGAGTTCTTTCTTCTTGTTTATTCGGTTGCAACCTCTTTCTCCCAAAACTGGTGTTGCATTTTCCTTCCAAATGTTTTATGTTCTAACTGTTTCTTGTTGCACACTCCATTTTTCTACTTTTTGGTTCCTTCATTTGTTCGAATATCTAATTCCAAAATAGATTGTGAAACTTCTATTTATCAAAATGAAGGGCCCAACAGGCTCCGACCACAATCCTTGAATCACCCTGAGTTAATTATTTAGCTCTCCTGTGGTATCTAGGTTGGATTTTTGTTTTTCCTTGCCTTCTATTTCTAGGTTGCTTCCACTTCCATCTTGGACTATCTTATCTTTGCAGGAATGTGTTGAGCTTAAGGTACTTGTAAAGGAGAATTCCTTGCAAAATTGGTCCTGTAAGGTCTATCAACAACTTGTTTGTCTTCCAGTCTCTTCATGCATGTACTAGGATTTTGGGATTGGACCTAGCGAGTAGAGAAATACCTGAACCCATAGGTGAGAGGTTACTTCCATAACTTTCCATTGTTTTAAGCAATGCTCAATATGCACTTTGGGGTCATATCATCCATTGAATAGTTGCACATCTTGAAAATCTATATTCATCTCTTCTTTCAGTTGATCCCTATTTTGGAATCGACATCGGATGCCTTGCCTCGCATATTCCCACTCCATAATCAAGGCTCTGTGAGTGGCCCACCATATAGCGGGGGTATCCTACAAGGCTAAGTCAAGAACATATATCCTTTGATCCACCACTATTTCTCTTCCATGATGGAAAGAAAACTATGTACATTTCAGGTACCGTCATATGTTGGGTTTTCTTTGACCTTGGTTCTAATCAATCTTGTTTCTATGATATTTGTGCATCGTCTTCATAATCATTCATATGAGCCTTGCTGGCAGCTGTCAAATTCTAATTTTGAATCCTCGTCAGTAGATTGTATGCTTCTCCAACTTATTGATCCATTTGCAATGAGATTTTTGTAATCTGGTCTCGTTCCTGTTGTTATTGTGTATAATTAGTCAAGAGCATCTGATTCCATATTGTTGTCCACTGACATAGTGTATCTAGGCCCTAAATATAGATCTAAGGGCTAAACCACTTTTATCCCATCCACTTCAATCGTCATGGTGTCCTTCTTTAGATCAATGATAACATAGTTTTTATATGCCCAATCAATTTCGATTAGATAAGGGTAGGAATCCTTATCTCCCATGATTTGAATTACTTTAAAATATACTATGGTTTTAACTCCCACAACATCTATTTCTACATTTTCTATCCTTCCTACTGGGAAAATGTAGTATTGGTTTTCCATTCTCAACTGGATGGGGCAATACAATAACTGAGGTTTTCCCAAAGCTTCCAAGGTATTTTTGGGTAGGATGTTGACATCATGACCAAAATATAGCATGACATATTTGATTTCAAAATTATCTAGCTAGGCTTCTAAACTAAATTATTTTCCTGTTCGTTCCTTTCTTATTTGTATTCTTCGGGTATTCTTCTTAGGGAGGTTGGTCCATACGATGGATTTTGGGGTTCCCTCATTTCCCAATATTAGGTACAAGGTGTTGAGAAAATTCTCCATAAGTTGCTCATCCCCTAGGATATCAAAGAACAATTGAAAACAAAGATTGATTACGCTTTGAGACTGCTCATGGTGTCTCTTCAGAATTAGAGAGTTTCTAGGTGTCGGTGGTGAGGTAGGGGCTTGCACAAGTTTAGGTTGAAATGTGACTTTAGGGGAATTCTCCATTATCTCTATAGTAGGTATACTCTTAAATATTTATATTGCATATTTGAAGAACAATGTTTGTTTCAAAGGGCCGTACCTATCATCCTTGGGAGTTTCTTTCTGAATCTTGGGCTGACTGTCTGCATCTTCCCCAATTTTTTCTCCTCCATGAGTAATGATGTTGATATTAGGTAGTTTTCCCTCGATTCCCTTTTTCAATTCAGAGCCTATGAATTTATCTCCTCGTTTAAGAACCCGATCTTCCCATTTCATGATCTGTTTTGGGAAATCCTCATTTTCATTCTTGTTAGTCCTGCAGTGAGAGAACCATGGTCATCTTGGGTGAGGAAAGTCTCTAGCCAAGTGACCTTTTTCATTTCAATTGTAAAATATGCTCGACCCTCTTCCTCCATTTCTTCCTCCTTTGAATCCACCTCCAACCCCACTTCCCTGGCCTCTTCCAAGTCCTTGGGGGGTTTTGTTTATTCTGAATGTCATCTAATCTAATCTGTCGACCAACATGTCTACCATTGTACATTGATTTTTAGCATGTGATTTATATGTTCATAACTCGCAATGCATTGTATTGAGTGAATTCATGTACTTCTACATGATAGGACACTGCCTCGATGCATTCCCATGTGTCCGACAAATCTCACAATACTCATCTAGTTGAGATGTTTGAGTGCCTGGAAAGGTATAATATAGCCCTAGTGTATGGAATGGTGAAGTCACCGATACTTTCACAACTCCTCCTGTTGGTCCTGGAGAGGGTTCCATCAGGTTGTGAGGAGGCCCCATTCCCCTAATGCACAAACATTCATTTTACATATGCCCTTATGTGTAGCATCATGTGCACCAAACTTGAGGTCGTCTTGGTATTGGTATGGTTAGTTCTTGAATATTATTTTTTAGCACCGATATTTTTCCCTGGAGTTGCAGCCAATTTTCATCCATTGGAGGCCTAGTCACCCTCAGACTCCCTGGATAACCTGCCATGGCTTCGATCTTCATCGATTGTTCAAATACGTCTGTTAAGGTGGATATACATTGTTGTGTTAGAGGAATTCTCATCATAGGTAGTAATCCTTGGATGTACCACTCCCTCTGGTGATATTTATGAATTGTATTCGCTAACCTCCCAATATCATCTTTAAATTTTTGACTATACTCCTAGGTATATTCTCCTTCCCTTTGTTGGATCTCCCGCAACTCAAAGAGATATTTTTGCTCTAACTGAGGTATTTTGAATTCAAAGATGAAATTTAAACAAACTTGGGCAAGGGTGAACCCTTGTCCTTTCACCCTTGGTTCAATAGACTTCATGTACCATTTGAGGGTAGGACCCCTCAAGGTAGTCTGGAATTCTACTAATTTGTTTTCATCGAGAGTCCCTCTGGATATCCATATGGCTTCACATAGGAACCAATGTTTCTATAAATCCTCATCCCCTTTACCACAGAATAAATATGGGTATCGGGTGATTGATCCTCCCATATTTCTAGCCATTTTTAGTCTTACTGTTCCTAATAAAATAAAACCTAACGACCATGGTTTTGTTGTTCTAGGGGATCCCAATATTCTCCCAATGTTTACACTTACAGACTATGACTGACTAACTGGATGTGATGGAACATAAATAGAATAAGTATGTGGTATAGAGGACACATGGGGAATGGGTGATTCAGGGCTAGTTCCACTAACTTCTGGGTGAGTTTCTTTGATTTGGGGGGTCTCGTTTTCTTCCTCTGGAGAATCCTTCTCGGACTGATTCCTGATAGTTCCTGATATCGGGGATGAATATTCTTGGTCATCTACAAGGTCCAAACCTGATTCATCTTCCCTTTCTTCTGCAAACGCCTCTTCTTTTCCACCCACCCGGGGACTCCTTTCTCTCTACACCTCCCTCTGTTGTAATATTATACTGTCTAGTTTTTCTTGTCTTCTTACCTTCCTCAACTCTTCCTTCTTTCTTTCATCTATTCCTCTTGATCCGATTTATTTATGCAACACCTCGGTCTTCTTTGCTGCTTTATTTACCTTTCCATGCCACCATTGATCAACTATGGAGGCTCTCCTCAAGGATCACTTGTTTCTTTTGTTCTTTTCTTGATATTCTCCCATCTGTCAAAGAACCCTTTCCCCTTCTTAGGTCACGATCCCACCCCAAAATCACCCTACCCCAAGCATTGGTGTTTAGGCTTCCATCTCAGTCAAGGGAATATTTATCATCCCCTCCACCATCAAGAATGCTTTGATCCACAGGGGAATGCCCCTCAACATTCTCCTGCATGCACCTTTCTTGAAAATTTATTCCACCTTTCTTTGACTTCTCACGTAATATGGTGATCCAACCGATGAAGTTTTGTGATCCTCTTTGTGTCCCACATACAGGTCTTCTTGACGCATTCTTTGAAATCTGGAGCTCCTTGTATTCGATCTATCCAATGGAATAGTAATTCCAGGAATTTTAGCCAGAATATCTCATACTGGTCAATTGATCTTTCTAAGTAAAAGACATAACCTCTTGTAGCATTCATGCTTTTACCTCGCAACTACACTTCCTTCCATATAAAGGTGTCACAATTTTGTTCCCACCATTGCATAATATCAAATCCATAGATCCATAGAAGCATTGTCCTTACAGGTTCCCTTTTTAAAACACTGGTCCCGACAACAAAACCATTTTGTTGGTGAAAAAGTGTTCAGACAATGATCCTTCTCAAGATACCAACAAAAGATACCGATGTAGTCTAGTGCGTTGGAATTTTCATCTTCCTAGAAGGGAAGAAGTCTCACCCGAAGCACAATTGAGACAAATAGGAGAGGGAAGGGTGAGGAGAATACTTAGATATATCTCTGAAGTATCAAGATTCATATTTTTCTTGTGAAAGATAGCTTAAACCCATTGCAGTCCTGAACATTTCCTAACCAAGAATGGGGAAAACAAAGTTGCGATAACATTCAAATGTAATATATATCCATTTAAGCATATCAGACATGAAATATAACATAACATAACATTCAATAGATTCAGAAGATAAGGTACACAAGATATTTTCAACAAAAATTTGGGTCTCCCATTGTATTATCATATAACATGGTTCTTCTCAAAATACAAGATAAGATTGAGTTACATATACAATTGGTCATGTCAAATATTATAGCAAATTCTTATGTACTACTATGAGACAAGGTTATTTAAGTCCCTTGATTTTTCCCAACACTACAACACTACAATACTACATGACTCTATTACATTATCAGTCTGGTTCTGACCCTAGATCTCGGTACTTATCTAAACTAACAACATGAACGATAACATCAATGAATCTAGCAATAAAAACAACCCCAACAACCCTTTACAATCATATTGATCCCATATATGTATAATCTAATCCAATCTTGATGGTTGATAACTCGAGAGTTCTCTCTTCTTCTTGATTCGATTGCAACCTCTTTCTCCCAAAACTGGTGTTGCACTGTCCTTCCAACTTTTTTCTATTCTAATTGTTTCTTGTTGCACATTCACTTTTTTCTTCTTTTTGGTTCCTTCATTTGTTTGGCTATCTGATTCCAAAATAGCTTGCACAACTTCTGTTTATCAAAACGAAGGGCCCAACAATGGTTTGAAACTCGACTATTTTGTTAGCATCCAGAGTTCCATGAGATCTCTATATCTCTATATGGCCTCACAAAGAAACCAATGTTGTTCTACATCCTCATCAGGGATCCCATTTACCCCAAAATTATGGGTATTCAGTGAGGTATCCTACATGTTGAATTTCCATCGGAGAACTTGGGGATCCTATCAAAATGATTTTTTAAGGTCCTGGTTGTGAAATAACTAAAATACTTTCCACATTGCTATTACTACTACTACTTAAACATGTTGGACTAGAAGGGTTAAACATAGCATAAACTACAGAAAGATTAATTGGATGGATTACCAAAATTGCAAATGGTGCTAGGGGAGTAAGAAATGTGGGGATGGGTCTATCCCTGATAGAATGAAGTTCTTTAATCTGGGGGGTTACGTGATCTTTCAATATTCCTTTTACATCATAGTGCAGTCTTGTGACTTTTGGTGTTATGAGCTCTGATTCTCTCGTAGCGCATTTTGAGGTATCGTCTAAGCCACCTGCTTCAAAAGTGACACATATTTTCCTTACTTCGCCTATTTCACCTAAGGTTCTCGTTTCTTTTCTGCTTCCTTCAAAACCTTCATTACTCTCACCAAATATTTCCTTCAACCATAGACTGACCAACCTTCGATGTCTCCTCAACTCTCACATCCTCTCTAATTACTTCTTCTTACTACCATCATAGTCCATCTCCTTCCATGATGAATCATATCTCTTCATAACCTTTCTCATTTGAATCCGCCACCTCTTTTTGACTTCCACAACCCTCCTTAGAGCTCGTTCATTTCTTGCAATTTTCTCTCACAGGCCCCTAATTGCACAAAAATCATTCTTTATTGGCTCATAAACCTCCCTTGAACCACCGCCCCCCCTCCCTAGGTGCAGGGGTTTACGCTTCTATCTCCACCGAAATAGGTAAAATACCCTATTCCATAAGAAGAATTTTAATCCAAAGGGCGATTTCCTGCAACAATATTCCTCGGAATCCCTCTTTGAATACAACTTCTTATTTTGAAAAGAATGGTGTTTCTCAGTGGAAAATTCAATGATATATCCTTCCAAGGTTTTGTTTACCAAGAAATCCACAACTCTAGAAATTTGATGATTTATTTGCTGAAGGGATGCTAAATTCTTAGAATTCCAATTATAGATTCTCTTGACTCGATATTTGAATTCTTGTGCTTCTTGTAACTGGTCGCGTCATTGAAATACCTCTTCCGAGAATCAAATATATAATATCTCGTACTATTCTCTTGTTGGTTTTGAGTAAAATACATCACTCTTCACAACCCTCACACTTTTGTTTCGTAACTCATCTTCTTGTAGAATAAATTTGTCACACCTTCTTTTCCACCAATTCTCAATGTCAGACTTAAATATGTGATGCGACATCCTGTCAAAACTCACTTGAAAGCTTCAAGTCTTGTCGATGGAACCATTTGTTGGTGCAAAATTGGATATTGGGGTTCTGAGAGGTTACCAACAAAGGTACTATTTTAGTCTAGTAGCACCGTCATATTCAACCTTCTGCAAGGGAAAGAGGTCTCACCCAAAGTGAAGTCGATACTTGTGTGTGATAAAGTGAGTTAGTGAGGATGCATCATTAGTTCTTACACAACACACTGCATATTCATACTTGAATGTGAAAATATTGTGGCATTGGAAGTCTAAACCAGGATATGCATCAGGTAACTATGTTGCGCAACATGAAGGTAAATACATGCACGAGGAAATAATGGGAAATAAATATTGAATATCAAATACAATGTACATGATTAATTATGCAAAACATAAACTACGAAGTCACACACATCATAAACCAAGAAATGTTTTAGGGCCCAAAATATCTCTTGTATTTTCAGTGTCTCAGAGTTCACAATCCCGCGAATACAAGGGTTTGATCATAACTTATGTAGTGCATTCCATATTCCCATATACAATTGTTCCCACAACCCATTACAATAGCTTATCACACTAGACTCAATCAATAACAATGGCGATAGCTTTGTGACAAAGAAAGAAAAACAATGATTCTAGCAACAACAATCTAACAACACATAATATGGAAATACGACAAAACAACTCATCAACCTGACAAATAGGCAACCCTTTCCCATTACATATTTCCTAATGTATATCATTTCCTTGGCCTCTTCTTGATTTCATTGTTCTTTTTTCTTGATTATGCTTCAGTTACTCTCCCGCTCTCTCTTTGCCTACGCTCGAAGCTTCTGGATCTTTTTGCTTACTCCTCCACCTGGGATGTTATCTTTATTCAAAGATCGCATGTTGGTAGTTACGTTTCCTCTTATGTAAGTTATTCTCTGTTAGTTATATTATTCCTCTATGCTATTGCACTTTCCCACAAAACATTGACTTTTTTACAAAATGAGGTCCTCTTCAAAAACGAAGGGCCCAAAAGTTAAGACAAATTTACAAAAAAATGAAGAAATGATACCCCACCCTACCCAAACCCTAAGTTAGTGTTATACAATGATTCCCCTCTAACATGCATATTTGAACATTAGGGTTTGAAGAATTTGTTTGTTCATTCAAAATTTTTGGGATTGCTAGTTTTTCCATTTGATACCCTCTTTTTCTTGTTTACCTAAATAGTTGAATGGGTAAAAATTCTCTAGTTTATTATCTCACTAGAAAAATGGCTTCTACCATGATGATTCCACCAAATTGAGCTTAGATCCAACACATTGGTTTATATTTTCAAAACGTTTTCAATCACTTACTAGAAGAAAAGGTGGAAACCTTCCAAGAAATCATGAATGAATTTCTACTATATTCCTATTATGTGAAAGGGCCTCCTTTTCACCTTTATGTTAATTTATACTACCTCCTCATGATCATCATCAACCATGGCCAATGGGAACACAATACTATTACAATAACATGCATATTTTTAAATGCTCAATGCATCGATACATTCATGATTGTCATATATGTCAAGTCCACCAGATAAATTATTACCAACCTCCTTAACACCTATTTTCCTTTCTCCAACTCGAATAACATGCTAAAACAAATGCTCATGGCTAAGAAAACTATAGGCACCCCATGGAATCATTTGAACTCAACCATTTGACCTAAAGAAATGTCTTCATTGGATATGGATCAATCATTAAGTTCCATCACACAAAAAACTGGTAACAGGTCCATTAATGTTAGACCCATCCCATCCTACAATTGTGGCATCAATTTCACTTTTGAAGATGCATAGTTTGTACCTATGCCACATTATGAATAATCTTAACCACTAGGTTGCATGCATGTGGATGCATATGTTTCAATGATGATGGTGAGGAACATAAAAACGTTACTTCATTGATGCTTGGAATAAAAATGCTTTAGTTTATTTTCACATGTTGATTTTAACAACGCTCAACATGTTGAGTAAAATAAAAAAAACATGTTATTTTTAAGGATCACATGCTAGATTATATATCTTGTCAATTTAGTAAACAAATCCCAATATGTACATTGGATGTTTGTTATTCCACAATTTTGATCAATTAATAATTATTATGTTATTTGTTAAGTACATCTTAGTATATTTATTCTCATGACATGATTCATAATGACCTTGCCTCTGTAAATCATTATATTGTACAAATAATAAATGTGAGTTGAGAAATATCGATGTTCTAGTTTATGGTGTAAATTATTATATATTAATGAATTATTGTTCATATGATGATATGATGATATGTTGATCATGTACACTTAATTACTTAAGTTCATAATCACACTCTATAGACATGCTTCTGAAAAAAAAATGTATACATCCAATTATTAATTCTTTGATAAATGAACCAAAAAACATGTAGCCATGAGACCGATAAATACCCCATCTTATAATTACAACTTGGGCACCATTTCATTTTTGTTTATGAAGATATGAAAAAATATAGATGATACAAATACACTTCCCTTCAACCTGCTCCCTGAACATAAGAAACAAACAAGCACCAATATACTTCTTCTCCTAGTGTTAGAAATTACAAATTTAATTCAAATCTAAACTGATCTATTCCTTACAAGATTATATCTAAACATTCATGAACATAATACAAATATTTATGGGGAAAACCAATGATCTATTATCTCAAAATATAAAGAATACATCAACCATCATACCTTAGGTGTAGATGCATTCTCCTTGGCCCCTTGCTCCTTGCTTCTCCTCATGTTCTCAATCAAACTAGGCAATTTGATTGTGGTTGTAATAGATAGAGAAAAACCTATGAATTTGGACAACATAACTATGTAAATGATTCTTCCTTTTATTTCTCAAGATTGACTTCTTTATATATATATATCCTTGGAAGAGGCTCGGGAGAGATTCTAGATCTTCTAGAGATTGATGGATACTCAAATGATGTGAGTTTCAAGGCTCACGCCATGAAGAACCAACTCATCCCTTGCATGCCTCTTTGAATCTCCATGAATATAGAAGGTTGCAGGGGTCGTTGTTGGTTTCACTATAGTTGACCAATGACTAGTCACTTGTTTTACTATGTATGACAAGTGAAGACCCTAAACAATGACCCAAATCACAAGCTAGAGATGTTTCTTGGTTTTCATATTCTAATAGATTCTCTTCTAGCCCTTTAGGGTGGAAATTAAGGCTATAAAAAAATCCCCCTAATGTGTTGATTCAGGTGGATATCGGTGGCCACCCACCTTTTTCAACTGGCTCAAAACAATTTTCTGGCAATTTTGGCAATTTACTACTTTTAGCAGTTTTAACTTTTGGGGCCATTTTGAGGGCCTAAATGAAGTTTTTTCGGGATCGAGCTTTTCAATGATAATTGAAGAAATCATTGATACCCTAAAATGAATCTCCTCGATGATAGCTTTCCAACGGGCTATCATATGCCTAAAACGGAGATCGTATACAAACGTTACGACCCTGAGAAGTTGATGTACTAAACTTACCCAAACGGGGCCCACATGACTTGTGGCGCTTCATCTCCTAGGGTTAGGTTTTTGGATGTCTAGGGTTTTTGGCATTACTTTTTATTGTAAAAATTCTTTCAGATCCTCATTGTAATCATATTCTTGCGAATGAGAGAAGTCGTCACATCTCTTCTCAGAGATAAGCCGCCACCATTCCAACAAGCTTGTTTCCACTGCATTTTACAGTTTCAACTTATTTCCTTATTGAATAGAAAACCAATTTTAATGTATCTCTGTTATTTTGTGTTAGCACCTGCTAATAATCTGTAGTCATTTCGTTATGCTCATAAAATCTAGATCATGTGTGAGGTCAGGAAAGGAATGGATGGTTGAAACAAACTATAATAAATTACGTCCATTAGGCACCATGAGGAGAGAGCCAAGAGGTTCGGTGGTCAAAGTGGAACTGCAATAAAACACCAAGGATGAAGACACATATATACCATACCCTAGGTAGACATACTTAGACTCTGAATACTAACAAAGAATGGCCTCCAAAAAATACACTATGGATCCATGACATGAAATCCAAGAGCATGGCCACAAAATAATACTCGATGGATCCATGTCATCAATAAGTTCATATCCACGAGACAATGCAATGTATATCTATTTCAACATTAAGATCATAGACACAATAAAATACAATGTGGATTTATGACATAACATATATATATATATATATATATATATATATCAGGAAGAAAATGAGCATTGAGGTTAGTGCCCCCAAAGTCTTCAAACTACTCATAGAAAAGTGATATACTCCATCACAACTTGGGAGGGGATGTTTCAAAGGAATGATGTGGCCCCAAACCCAAGGTATTCATCCCAAACCCTGATGGTAGAAATCTATGACATGTGAATAGATGACATGGCATCGAGCATGTTAGAAATCATCTTATTATCATTCATTGATGTATATCGTTAATAGATGCAAGGGGACCCAATGATGAGGAATATGGAACCCAAGGTACCTAGAACAATATAACGAGTGTGAATAGAGGATCTGAATTAAAACACTTGTATAATCAATCAATCAAGAATCAATGATGTAAACCCACTATAGATCATGTGAACGCCTGCCACTAAGGACTGCAAGCTCCAAGGTACTAGTTGGTTTCTAGATCTCTTTCCTAGATAATATGCTCAATTCGATAGGAAGAGATCCATTTAAGGAGGTCTTTAATGTATCCCCCATCAATCAACATGAAACATACACCGAGAGATTATGTGAAAAGAGAGTGTCATCAAGTACAACTGACATTGGGATGGTTAGCTCGAAAAGTTAACAAAACAACAATTGTTCTACTTAGGATTACAGTTCTCTTGAACATATAACACAACACAATGGTGAGTTGGAAGAAAGACACAAGATCTTAATGAATATAGTCCAACAACATAGGATGCATTGAATCATTCTCCATGATGACAGGAAGAGTAACCATTTGGAGGAGTATCTTTGAATCATATTACTAGGATGACTCATAAGGAATCTAAGCCCAACAATATGATGAGGACTCAAATAGGTTCCATGTTCAAGGGTGACTCGACTGACGATTCCATGTTGAGAATAGACCAATGTTGAAAAAAGCCTACTCCTTTTTAATCCTTTTTTGTTTTTTAGTCTCTCCATCATGTTTTAATGAGTGTGAAAGAGAGATAAAAGTATGCTCGATAGTGTCTTTTTCATTTCCTTTTAGGAGTCTAAAAAACTGATAAAAGTGTACTTGTCTGAAGAGAATGAGTCACTTAACAACATGATCCTATGTTCCAAGCTCATGGAACTGACCTAAGAAATATCAATGAAAATGGTACTGTAAAGTGAGATCCACCCTTAGTAGTTGTTCTCTCCATGGGTAGATGGATGCAAAATGAAGGCCAAATAATGCAAGAGTTGGATGGTCAAATGCTACTGCAATAGCGTTACGCAGGATTTAAGAACAAAATAATTCATTGGCAGGCAACATGACGCAAGAATAAAATGCATAGGTAACCATTAATCAACATGAAACTTTTGGGAACCCCCACATGATATAGACAGAATATCGATGAAAAGAGGAAAACGAGTCTCAACGTCAAGTCATGACAGGGATACAACAAGATTCTTAGGCCTATGAGAAATCATAACATGGGAATAGAATGGAAATTTGGGTGCTAACTAGGCCACCCATGGAGGGTAGGCACTACCGATCAAGTTATGACATGAAAAACTGCAGTGGTTAATGTTGCAACTTGATGGGATCGAACCTAAGGCATTGTGACAAAAAAATCGAAGGTTAATAATGTAAATCGTGGGCGCAGGGAAAAATTTATCCCTATATGCTAGTGTAACAACACGTACCTCAACTTCAGTGGAAGTCACCATTTTCATCAAACAAATTCCTCATAATCATGTCAACATATGTAAACTAGATTTTGGGTGTCAAAATGCATAGTGAAATCTCAAAAAGAAAACATTTTGGATTTTATTTTGGATATGATATATGAAAAACAAAAATAACTCACACCACACACCTATATACAAGGAAAAGTGCATCCTAACACTTTACACAAAGTAGAGCCCATGTTAGGCTCAGGCCAAGGATCCTTTCTGTAATCGATGAACTCATGGGCCATTATTGGTGACATGTGGCACACCATGTTGGGGCCACACCACATAGTAATGAATTTATGCATAAAAATATACTCATCAAAAGATATTACAACTCCTTGATGGGGCCCATAAAGATGTGAATGGGGTGCGAAATGCAAATCTTTGATGGAATGGGAAGCACATAATTCATTGGTGTAATATCCCTCGACCGAACCCGATTGTAAATCTAAAGTAAGTATACTTAAGCTGGTGAGTTGTTTTGACATCATTTTGTATTGCACCTTTCGTGGAATAAATGATGTAGTGTGCACATTCTTGGATACCGTGTGTAGTAACTAAAGTGCACGCAATATGGAGGTCAACGAACCTTGTGTATATGATATGTGCTATAGGCTAGTGAGCCAGTTATTATAAGCTGGAATGCTTATGTTTTGGTATTAGGCCAGAGCGCCTAGATGTTAAAGGCCAGTGCGACTATTTTGTACATGTCTCATGATTAATATAAAATATATCGTTGCGCGCAGACCGACCATGATAAAAGAGATGGGGGACTGAACTTCACCAGTTAGGGAAAGGGAGGGCCAAAAGTTGAGGAAAGGGCTAAGCTAGAGAGCTTAAGCCAAAAAGGAATATTATATCAATATTTCCTAAAACATAAAGTATGGATAATTATTTTATCCTAAGTTCTAAAGTTGGGGACAAGTGGACCAAAGTAGCTTCCAACATGAAAAGTGTTGAGTTGGGGACATGCATTCATATCGTGGGAACTTAGCTCATTTGGTCACTTTTCACGGGGATTCTTACCGACAACTGGACCATCATTCTCACCATCATTTTCATGATCAATTTCACAGTGATTCCTTTCATCACTCAGTTATCCAGTCAATGATTCCATGACCATTTTCATTCACGTAGTCCGTTATCCTTGAGACATCCATTTCACCATATCTAATCCTTTTTCCATAACCTTTTTCGGTTGGTGTACTTGGTTATCTTGGAGCGGGATTGAAGAAGCGAGTTGTCAGGCCCGTGAGCAATTCTCCGAGCGAGAGAATTGTTGGGGATTGATTCCTGAAGGTTCTAAAATGCAGCTACAGTGCTCTGCGACTTCCGGTTTGACCTATTGTTGAAGCTCTGGAAGGGAAGTGGGGCAACCGAGTGATTGTTGAGCAGAGAAGAGGCACACTTCCTTGGGTGGGAGAGGCATGTGGGGAATGATAGGTTGTAGGTTGTTAGTTGAGTGAGCACCTAAGACAGAGTCTTTCCTATTGTCCATGAGCCTTAACCTAGTTAGGAATCCCTTTGCCCGGGTGGAGTTCAGTCCCAACTCGGGGGTGACTCACTGTTGAGAGTGATGAACAGTGTAGTCTAAGGCTGGGAGATTCATGGAAGGTCTGTACGTAGTTGGTGAAAATATTTCCAAGATAAGTACCAATCATATGATAAAATTATATGTTGCATTTTTATTTACATGCTTATGTTACGGTTTATCATATATGTGATTATAATTGTCTGTATGTTTATGGGTATTTCCTTGTATATGTTGCATATTTGTGTTTACTGTTATTTCAGTATGAAATCGTATATTATAGAATGTATTTGTTTGTTTACATTTATATGTAAATATTCCGCAAGAGTGTTGTATGTATATGTTTAAGTTGCATGCAGTTTGAAGAGAAAATTTATGTGGCATAACTCAATTGAATACTGGGTATGTTACTGTATGTTCCGCAGTAAGAGAATGAAGGTGTTCCCTAGAGTAGCATGGCCGTCCTGTTAAGGGATGGGGATGTTACCAACTGGTATCAGAGCATGAGACATTTCTCTGGAGTGGCATTTTCCTGGCCTGTGGGTGGCTGGGGGAACATTACAGTTGGCAAATTATGAAAAAGATAACCAAGGTAGAAAAGGGTCAAAACTGGGAGGGTTGTTGGATTCCCTAAAAAATGGCCCTAGTCTCTAATCACGACTCATCATGACAAATGTCATTGGTTTCGAATAAATACATAATTATTGATGCATCACCTCATCCTTGGCCTTATCTTGGGAAGCCATGACATCCAGGATGGTCTTATCTGAAGGAAACTTGGTCTCTAGGAAATCATGTGAACAAAGAGAATCAACAACCCATATGGGTGGAGTAGGTTGATCACACTCCATATGAGGATGGAGGTGTTGGCTAGTATCATCTAATGTTTATGGGATTTATAGATCCAAAATCTCAACCATGGTGGGTAGCAGGGAAGCTCCATAATATTCAACATCCTCGAGGTGAGGTACCACCCAAAGATCAACAAACCTAAGGGATCCACTAGTAAATGATGAAATCATGTTGATAGTAGAAATGTTCACATCGAGAGGTGGTGGGGGAAGGGGAAATATTCCCATGACTAAAGGATATTTAAACCTCCCCACACCCACACTCATATAAGACTATTGGGTATTACCAACAAAGGGTACCTTAGACCCTGCATTAGATCCAATGTTTGGGGTAGAAAACACAAGTTTATCGATCATCACTATTTTCCCTTAATGGGATAAGCATAAGACCCTAAATAATGATGAGAGAAATGCAGTAATTTTGTAGAACCAAGTGCGCCCAAGTAACAAGTTGTACTCAATAGGTGCATTGACGACCTTCACAACAATAGAGATAGTATTACCACCTAAATCAATGGGTCAGACAATGATTATCCCATGGGGATGGAACACATGGCCATCAAAATGCTTTCAATAGTGTTGCAGAAGTGTCGATCTTAGAAGATCCAAAAGCCTTCCAAAAATACATAAATATAATGCATGTCAAGGCTCCTTCATCAACCATAGTTCGAAAGATGTTTTTCCCCATCGATCACCCTTCTATCTGGAAGGTGACCTAGTGGGATTTTTGTAAAATTGGTTTTCATTGATGTCAACCTTAGAAGAAGTATAGAAGTGATGGGTGTATTTGAAGAAGTCTCCAAAGTGAACCCCTTATGGTGTATCTTTAAGCATGGCCCTCACGAGAAGATGTTTTGAAGAAGTATGCAAGAATCCCTAGAAATATGGTTAAATTTTTAAGTGGTTAGGAAGCATCACAGGTGTGGTCATGAAGTCCAGAGTTGATTGAAGAAAAAAAGTATGAAGGACATTGCAAATGCATGAAAAACATCCATTGATTGATAGTCCTCATCAAGTCATCTCCATCAGTAGGTGGCATGCCACGTGGTTCCTCATGTTTGAGGATTTATGCCCTATTAAATATGAATCCCCAAAGTATGATCAAGAATCCCCGTATCTAAGGTGAAGAAGTTATAAGTTGGCCCTAAAGTCAAGAAAAGGAGAAAACGTTGTTGCAAACAAGAAGTTACAAGTCAACTCAAGGTCAAGTAAATAAGGTACTTGGAAGGGTATAAATACACATCAAGAACCTCTCATTTTTATCATTCAATCTTATGATCTCTTAGAACAATATTGGAAATGAATTTCAGAGGGAAGATGAAGTGAAGAAAGGATAAATTCCAAGGGACGATGAAGTCTTGTGATGATTTGTTCTAAGGTATGTTTTTGAAAGGTCATCTTACTAGTTTTTATATAACATTTCTTATAGAATTATTCATATAGAGAAACTAAGAGGTTGTTGAGAAGACATATCAAGATACCTTTGGTATGAATTTCAACTTCTGGGTCATTTTACTTTTGGAGATACACTCTATGGAAGATAGGGTTCTTGACTAGTCCTGTAACTAGCCTCAAACAGGTGTTCCAGGTAAAACAATCATAACTTCTTCATACATGATCCAAATTCTATGAGACCAATTGAATTGGAAACAATACAACTTGTGTTATGTTTTATGTGATTTTCCAAATCAGATATAAAATAGTGAGCACGTGGCATGTTGTACAGGTTTGTTCTCCTAAATAAGCCATAATTCAGGAAGGTATGCCATATTCACTCTATCTTCTTTTAAGTGATGATTCAAGGAGCGAAACTTGGAGGAAATTTAGAGATGATATCAAATACGATTGGTTACTATTTTCAGATGTTTTTTCATTACAAGTATGGATTTATACTTGTTTTAATTAGGGTTTGTGACTAATCTGAAAACTAGTCCCAACTAGGTGTTCGAGATAAATTTAAGAAGCGATGTTGGGGTTTATATGTGGACCCATGTCGACCTAGTATATTTATGTAGATCCAGTTTCAAAGTGGAACCAGGTTGATGATGTTGATTTATATTTGATGATGATGATGTATCAATTGTGGTGGATCTTGTTTTGATGATGATGATGTCTCAGTTATGGTGGATCTAATTTTGAGGATGATGATATATCAGTTATGGTGGATCTAGTTTTGATGATGATGATGATGATGATGTATTATTTTTTATAATTATTTATCAGTATCAGTGACAGTAACAATGATAGGTTGAGTATCCATTTATATTTAAAGGAGGAATGAAAGGAGGTTGGATCCTCCTTCCAGTTATTGATGGAGAATATAGGGAGTTGTAGCTTCCTTCAGGTTAGAGCGTGTAAACTAGGAGGTTGGATCCTCCTTCTAGTTGGAGTTGGAGAATATAGGGAGTCATAGTTTCCTTTAGGTTGGAGCCTATAAAATAGGGGGTTGGAGCCTCCTTCAAATTGGTTTTGTAGAATATAGGGAGTCATATCTTCCTTTAGGTTGGAACCTATAAAATAGATGGTTGGAGACTCCTTCCAATTGGAGCTAGATAATTTAGGGAGTTGTAGCTTCCTTCAGGTTGGATCATGTAAACAGGGGGTTGGTTCCTCCTTCAATTTGGTGTTGGAGAATTTTGGAATTTGGTTCTTCTTGTTGATGTAATATTCAAGATATATATTAAAAATAGTTTTTTGGTTTTCTCCCATTTGGGTTCCATGTAAAACTCTTGTGTATTGCGCATCTGTGGTTATATTGTTATGATATGTTAAATTAAATCATAAGAGAATGGAATTGTTGATAACTTAATTTTTACATGTTGTGATTAAAATGGTAAAAGGTTCTCAATACTTATTCACTCCCCCCTCTCAGTATTGGTGAATATTCAACCAGGGAAATCCTATGATGAACCTGATCAAAATCAAAGGTAATCAAACTTGGATCCAAGGGATTAAACCTACCTATAGTAGAAAAAAAGGCTTTTTTCTATGTTGGGCATATTTGGAGAACTTCAAGTGTGGATATGGTGTAGGGTGCATGAGCCAAGTCTTCCACAATACTGTAGCTGTGGGTATCAAGTGAATTGGGATTATGTGTCATGCGTTGAAGAACACCCTTTGGAAGGATAAGTGGTGTTTCAAAGGATGGATTCTCAATATGAAGAGGGCCATCAGGATGGGAAAAAGATGTTAATTCATGAACAATAGGAGTAGGATCGTAATTGTCATAGTTCTTGGATCGAGTATGCAAATTGATTGTTTGATCACACATGAAAATAGAATAATTTGAAGAAGATCCCTCATTTTGAGGAGTACCTTCCATGCCCCCTTGTGGAGGGGTAGAGATTTTTTCAACCATGTGTTGAGGTTGAGGGGGAAAGGGATGAGTTAATATAGTAGGTTTTTGGGGACCCCTTCATTGAGACAAGAATTGATGGACCTCATCCTTTCCATGCAATTGATGAGTAGGGTGGTCCTCCCCACAAATAATGCAAGAGAACCGACTCTTTCTTTTCTCTTTCATTCTTCCCCCTTGATTTGTTTTACCAGGATCAATCCCTCTCTCTGTGTTGGAATTTTTCTTTTTATTCCTCCAAGTTAATGAGGATTCTTTGGTAGTGTTTATTTTGTTGAATTCAACTCGTAGGTATGAATAGAGACCATTGCAGTTTGACCATTAAATCCAAATGTTGATGGGTGTGACAATATATATATATATATGGCCCATCTGGTAAGCTACATGGCCCATGGAGGCATGGGAAAAACCACACCATCAAAATAGGGTCTTGGGTTTGGATTCTTTAGATCTTTCAATGGTCGAGGAACATGTAGGATACTATCATAAAGGGTGCCCAACTTAGAGTAAATCAAATCAAAGTGCTAGGCACGCATGATAGCTTGCTCCTCGGTCGCCTCCCCGACCATAACGACATCCTTGGAAATGGTTGGTAGGATGTACTTGGTGAACCACTCCATTAAGAGCTTATCCATGATTTGGGTCTTGATCATCCTACATCATCGTCGCCACTCATGGATATGATTGGAAATGTTAGTGGCAGTGTCTTGACATAGTGATGTCAAGATATAATTTCCTATATCATACCATATTGGTAATTGGTAATGTATTAGAAGCTCCATTACCAAGTCATTGAAAATTTTGAAGGAAGTGCCTTCTAAGTCAATGTATCATTTTGTGGCACTTCTAGTCAAGGATATTTGGAAAAGACACAACCTCACACTACCATCCATCAAAGAGTTGGATGAACACCACAAATGGTATGTCATGATGTATGTGGAGGGGTATTCTCTCGATTTTCCATCAAATTTGGGCATGTCTAATTGTAGATTCACAAGCATGACGAACCATGAAGCATTATGGGCAATAAGATCATTTTTAAGCACAAAAAATCATGCAAGTCCAATGTTGCAAGGAAAGGAAATGACAAGTGAGAAAATGAATACTGGGAGGAAGTTAATGTTCCCGAAGTTCCAGATGAACCTTGTAGTCCCCCAATATTGGTGTTTTTGGAGGGTTTTAGTGTTCCATAAGAGTAAATTCCCCTAGGGATGATGGCACTTCCAAGAGAGTGATTGTTCCCATGACCAAATGTGCCCCTAGGGGTAGGTGTAGACCCTAAAGGAAACATGTTCCCAAAACTAGTCCCAGGGAAGAACCCCCCAGGACCATAAGTATTAATAAAGGGAAACCCTCCCCATTGTGGAAAGTTACCCCCAAGGGATGTGCCCCCGGGGAAGGGTGTGTTAAACCATGGGAAGTTAAACCATCCTAACATACTAATTCCCCCATATTGACTAGTGACAACCCAAAAACCACTCAGTATGTTCCATCTAAAAGGTAAACCAAAACCTGATGACATCGGGCCATTCATAGTAATGGTGGAGGTGGAAGGAACTCCATACCCCATGATGAAACTAAGGCTTGGCCTACCATTGAAATAATATACAAATGTGGGAATCATAATGGATGGGATGGGAATATGAACTCTATTTAGAATGACAGATGGAAATAAAGACACGGTCAGTGTCCTCCGGATCGAGGGACCTGTGGAAAAATGCATAGATGGTGTAGGTCCAATGGTGTTCACGGAAGGTAGTGTTAGTACCATATTTGATCTAGCCACTAGTACACATGTTGATCAAGGTTATAATTCTATACTTGACAAGATAGAGTCTAAGGGCGAGCTTACATATCTCCCTAGATCAAAAGGGATAGCAGATGCTCAAGCCTCATAGAGAAATAAAAATAAAAATCAATCCCTAAGGGCCCAAGGATAATTTTCTAGTGTCTGGTTGCTTATCATGAGCTTAAAAAATGGTTAATTGTGCTTCAAATAGGATTAAGCCCCTTTCAAATATAGGTCATATCATGTGATTGATGCTTAATAATTGAGTGTTAATGAAGGTGTGGAGCCCGATCATCGAACGGTTGTAAGTGAGCTTGATCTATGGTGGGAAGTCAATGTCACATCATGAAAGCGCAAGATGGTTAAAACACATATGGGGTGCGAAGGTGGTTTTTAGGGAATGGGGTATTCATTGAGTGAACCCGTGACATAATGCCTACATTTGTGGGATATTAAAGAATACCCCTAATTTCACTAGATATTGATAAATACCTCCCAAAATCCTTTTGTTGAACCCCCCTCCTAAACAATATTTCCAATAAAATAAACCCCTATTTTAACTAGATACCCCTTTGTGTACCCCTCAATACCTATAAACAAGGTGAATCCCCCGTGTATTGGAAGTATGGATTACAAATTGGAGTTCCCTATATCTTCACGTTCACATCCAGTATTCCATGTTTCTTTCTTAAATAAGGTGATCGACAATAAGATACCAGTCCAAACTATTTTACTGACGATTAATGAATAAGGGAAAATCACACTAGAACTAGAAGTAATCCCTGAAACAAGGATTAAGAAGCTGAGAAATCAAGCAATCACAGAGTACCTTGTCAAATGGAATAACCTACCAGTAGAAGAGGCAACATGGGAATGTGATTTCTTCATTCAGAAACACTCGCAACTAGTCAAGTGTTGAGGAAAACACTTGTTTGAAGGGGAGGGGCATGTTAAGACCTAGAAAAAGGCCCATTTTATGTGTAAAACCCCTTATTGATCCATAGATATTGAATTATTAAATTCATAGTATTATAATTGTATTTCAGCTAGAGCCCTTCATGGTACCCTTTCATTATAATTGTAACCTTCGTCTTCCATATATAAAACAAGGAGACCTAGTCTTAGGGAATCTTATCTCATCTCATATTGTATTATGAATTTGATATATTGTAAAAGTAGGTTTCCCCCTCAATGTGGACTGTAATCATTGGTGTTTTCTCCTTTTTAAGGAATTGGATCATAACAATATGTATGCATGTATGTATGTAAACGTGTGTGTGTGTGTGTGTGTGTGTTAATTGTTAACAACTACACACACACACACACATATTTGTGTGTTTACATGTGTGTCTATGCGTATTAATACATATATGTATTGTCATATATGTTAATATAACATTACAAACACTACCATATCCTCCCACAATTACCTTCTCCTACAACACAGTGTTGAAAATGACAGATCCAAGACAATAATAGACCCCACTATTTCCTTCACCATGTTCACTACACAAAAACACAAACTTGAGGAAACAATAGAGCCCAAACCAATCCCATCCTTGGAAACCATCGACTTAGGACCCACCTCACCCTAAGGATGAGAGAAAAGATGACATTAAAGGAGAAAGAGGAACCTCAATATTAGACAACTCCTCATAAATAAGTAAATAAATCCAAATGTCACATCTATTTGGGAACCCTATTACACTTCTTGCACATGTTGCATCTTTTATATCCCATCTGCGAGTGCATTTTACAAATCTAGGCTCAAACCCTCTCTTTGTTGGAAGCTTGTTTGGTATATTTAAATACCATATTCCACTCTTTCTTGGAATCTTGTTTGGTATATTTGGTAGAAGACGAAAATGTCCCTAGATCTACCTCATTCACTATTTCCACTTTTACATGGTTTTGTGTCATTGAGGAAACTTCTACATGCACTTTTTTGGGTAAATAAATAAAGCGTTTGGGAAACAATTATCATGCATGGTCTCCAAATTCCATTCTAAGTATTTTGAATGTTGGATTTTCTCTCAGGTGATTTGAAATTGTTGGGGCCATCACTTTCCAACCCCATTATTGGTATCTCTAGTTCCAATGTGTATTCAATTCTTATTCTTTCTTAGTGCCACTATATCCACTTCTAGGTGGATCTTATGGATCCAATGGCGAATGGAAACAATATAGTCTAGATGGGTAATTTTATGATGATTGTGGTGATTCTAGGCTTCCACTATTTGAGCAAATTTGAATTGATGGAGAATAGTAAGTAATTTTATGATGCATATGGTGATGTCAAGCTTCCTCTATATAATGAACTTTGAATTGATGGAGAATTGTCAAATGAATCCTTAGCAAAATATCATATATCTTCATGAATTGATATTTGACTTTGTAGAGAATCATTATCATGTAAAGGAACACTAGACATATGATAATTATCACTTCTATAAAATTCTTGAGTTTGGGTGTACACAATTTTGTAGGTTCATTAATGTCGTGTTATGTTCCATTCAGATAGACTCTAGAAACATAGAGGCAAAAATTAATATCTAATTCTCTATTGCAATATAAAAATGCATATTTCATTACCATGTAATTTAGAAATTGGTAGCAAATAATGGTCACAAGTTGAAACTACATGAACCTATGGAAGGGATAACAACAATGTTTCTAACAAACTAATTAAAAGCATAACAATTAGACCGGTTTTTCTCTTTTATGCTATGAATACATTAAAAAGCACCATTCTTCAAAATTTCAAAGAAAATAAAATGTCTCACTTATATTATTAACATAAGTAAATGATACATCCCAAAGGTACTCACATATTTCAAAACAGATAGATATATGAGACATTCCATACGATGTCACTTGATGAGTCTATGCATTTGTGTCCTTTGTTTTCTTGAATTCTCCAGTGCACCATTTGGCCTTGATATACAATGGAAGCCAAGCTCACATGAACATTATTTAGGTAATGCCCATTATGGATTCCACTTAGGACATACATTGTCTAATACATATAAATGCACTATTTATCTAGAACATCTTTTCACACACTTCATTGTGTTTGTTTTTCCTCACTTCGTTGTTCAATTTGGTCTCCACCTTAATGTTGCACTTAGTATTTTCTTTTTATTTCATTCAAAGTTTGGTATTCTCATATAAAAACAATAAAACATATTGTTTTGTGCTGCTAAATACTAAATATTGATAATCATGCATAGTCAATGTTGATGACCTTTTACACTTCATAGTATAATGATAACATATATAAATCAAATAATCAATAAATGTCAACAATATAATAATAGAGAGGATATTGTAATATACTAGATATAAAAAGTATGCAGAACATAAATAAAATGATAGAAATGGCAGAATAACAGTAATATAACCAGAACAATCACCACAATAACACTGAAATGATATAAGAATAACAACATAAATAACACTTTGATTATGAGAGCAATGTTCATGGGCCCCTTCGAGGGGGAAACCTCCAGTCGAGTAGAGATCTATTACAATAATCTCCAAGATAGGGTTCTCATACCCTCGACTCCTATTTATACTAAATATGTTTATCAAAAGAAGCATATAGAGGAAGATCCTTCTAGAAGCAGAAGCTTCTATTAGGTCTTCTTACATTCGACTTATTCTATTTTATTGCAAGGCCTTATTAATATTGACCTTTATTACATTCAAATATATTGTTCTATCTATCTGCGGGTTAGGAACCTAACATGTCCTCCCCCTTAAAAACAACCTTGTCCTCCAGGCTTGAGATGTGGAAATTATTGCATAATGGTAGCTGGTTCCCAAGTGGCATCTGCTAGAGTTGTATCTTTCCACTAGAATAACACTTTCTTGATGGTTCTCTGATGCAGGAGACACTCACACTGGTCCGAAACTGCTTGTGGTTGTAGCCAAATGGATCCTTCTTCGGTTAACTCAGGAAGGTTGGTTTGAATTTAGCACTTAGTTCCAATCACCTTCTTTAAGCATGAAACATGAAAAACATGATGTAGCTTCAAATGACTGGGCAAAGCTAACTGATAGGCCACTTGTCCCACATGCTTGAGAACTATATGTAAAATTTGGGCACTAACTTCTAACAATGCTCGACCTTATGGGAATTTTTCTTGTAAGGTTGTATTCGAAGAAACACCTAATCCCCTTATGCAAATTGATGTTCAGAGTCACCTTGATATGCTTGTTTCTTCATGCGATTCTATGCCATGACCAAATTCTGTTTGAGGGTACGAAGAATAGCCTCTCAAACTATAAGTGTTTGGTCAAACACCTGGACCTTCGAGACACCAGGTAAGTATGAGAGAACTGAAGGTGGATTTTGTCCATATGCTGCTTCAAAAGGAGTCATGCATGTAGCTGTATGGTATGAAGTGTTGTACCACCATTCAACTAGGGGTAACCATTGAGCCCACAGATTTTTCTTTTCTAAGGAAAAACACCTCAAATATGTTTCCAAACACTTTTTGACAACTTCCATTTGACCATCAGTCTAGCGATGATAAGTTGTGCTAAGATGCAATTGGGTTCCTTGTATCTTGAACAATTCTTGCCAAAAATTGCTTGTGAAAGTTGGGTCGCAATCATAAACAATAGAGTGTAGCATGCCATGAAGCTTGAAGACCTGATCCATCAAAATTTGAGCCACCATTGATGCTGTAAATGGGTTTTGAAGAGCACAAAAATGAGCATACTTGGAAAGGAAATCAACAACCACCATGATGATTGATTTATTTCCCAATTTGGGTAAGCCTATAATAAAATCC
This sequence comes from Picea engelmannii, assembly GCA_009831015.1. NCBI lineage: Eukaryota > Viridiplantae > Streptophyta > Pinopsida > Pinales > Pinaceae > Picea > Picea engelmannii. The sequence continues at coordinate 73,892 of ML785779.1, read as the reverse complement.
ATAGATATATACCTCCAAATAGCAGGTGGAATCGGAAGCAGTTGTAGTGTGCCCAGATATTTGACTGTTTCTCCCTTGTTGCGTTGACACACATCACATTCAACGAAAAAATTACAAATGTTCGATTTCATACCATCCCAGAAAAAAGAACGTTTGACCCTGTCAAAGGTTTTGGTGAACCCGGAGTGCCTCATTGTGGGTGTAGCATGAAGCTCAAAAAGTACTGTGGATTTAAGCTTTGATTGTTTACTTAAATACAAACGACCTTTGTATCGAAGCTTATCATGGAGCCAAGAGTACCCTGGGGAAGCTGGAGCATTGGACTACAATTGTTGGATCAAATGCAAACTTTGGGGATCTTCTAGCCATTCCTAGTGAACGGCTTGTAGCCAATATGGTACAATGAAGGAAAGAGAAAAAAGGGATCCTTCATCTTCATATTTTTGGTAAAGTGCATCCGCAACCACATTGTCTTTGCCTTTCTTGTAAATGATCTCGTAATCATATCCAAATAGCTTAGTCACCCATTTTTGTTGCTCCGAGGAGGAAATGCGTTGTTCCAAAAAATACTTGAGGCTTGGATGGTCTGTCTTAATTTGGAAGTGTTTCCCCAACAGATAAGGGTGCCACAGATCAACGACATGCAGAATAGCCAACATTTCCTTTTCATAGATTGATTTTCCCATATTTATTTCAGATAGTTGCTTGCTGGTAAAGGCCAAAGGTCGACCCTCTTGCATAAGGACAACACCAATTTATTTCCCTGAAGCATCACATTCCAAGACAAAGGTATTTGTGAAATCATGAAGGGATAGGACTGGAGTGGTGCACATGGCCATCTTCAAGGTTTGAAAATCTTGAGCAGTAGCTAGGGTCCAAGTGAAAGAGTTCTTTTTTAGGAAATAAGTGAGAGGTGTTGCAATCTTTCCATAATTCTTAACAAGCTTGCGGTAATAACCTGTTAAGCCCAGAAATCCACGCAAGTTTTTGAGAGTCTTTGGGTGAGACCAATCTTGCATAGTTTCAATCTTTTTAGGATCCACCCTGACGCCATCCTTTCCAACCAGATGACCCAAGTACACTACTTCTGAGGCACCAAAAGAACATTTAGACTGTTTCAGGAAAAGTTGGTGTTGAGAGAGTAGATGGAGAACTCGATCCACATGAGCAAGATGGTATGTCCAGGTTTTTCTATAGATGAGGATATCATCAAAGAAAACTAAGACAAAATGACGTAGAAAAGGACGGAAGACATGATTCATGAGGCTTTGGAAGGTGGAGGGGGCATTACACAAGCCAAAGGGCATGGCCAAAAACTCATAGTGGCCCTCATGAGTTCTAAAGGAAATCTTGGGAATGTCTACCTCTTTCATACATATCTGGTGGTAGCCCGAACGAAGATCAAGTTTAGTAAAGAATTGGGTGCCACTCAATTCATCCAAGAGGTCATCAATGACAGGAATGGTAAGTTTGTTGAGGGCACAGAAGTCAGGCCACATTTTCCAAGAACCTTCTTTCTTCAGGACCATGACCACAGGAGAAGAGTAGGGGCTCGTACTAGGGCAGATAATGCTTGCATTAAGGAGTTCTTGGACCATTTTATCAATTTCATTGTTTTTGGAAAAGGGGTGACGATACGGGCAAATATTGGGAGGAAGGCTTTCGGGTACAAGGGGAATGGAATGATCATGAACACCACGGGAAGGAGGGAGTCCCTGGGGAGTTGAAAAGATCACTTGATGTTTAGAAAGGATGGCTTGGAGGTCTTGCGGCACCGAGGGTGTCTCTGTTACTTGTATGGCATGGAGTTGGGAAATAACACCAAAATGACCTTTTTTGAGCAGCTTTTCCATGCGATGGGAACTAATGATCTTAGGTGAACTGGCGATGATGCCTTGGAACTTATATTGGTGGCCCTCCTGGTCAAATTGCATGATTAATTCCTTGAAATCCTTGAGAATGGGACCCAAAGTCCTTAGCCAGTATGCACCCAACACAATGTCACAACCGCCCATGTCAATAGAAAACATATGAGATTTCAGGTGGTAGTCACCAATTTGGAGACACACATTTTCACAATGCCCTCCACATTTCATGGATCCACCATTGACAATCATGATTTGGAAATTATTGATGGCATGGATGTAGCAATGAGTTTCTTGGGCAATGCAATGATGAATAAAATTATGGGTGCTTCCACTATAAACCAGAATGATGACATTTTGATGCTTAATGTAACTGATTAGCTTGAGGGTTTGGGGAGTGGAGAAGCCAGTGAGAACATTGAGGGAAATGCCTGGTTCTATTTTGGGAGGGTCTAAGAGAGGGGTTATGTCAGTGGTTTCAGGTGACTTAGACACAAGGGGAGTTTCAACATCCTCTTCCGAGATATCCCCGGAGATGGCCATAAAAATATTTTGTTCCTTACACTCATGGCCCGGGAAATATTTGTCACCACAATTATAACAAAGACCTTTGAGTTGGCATTCAACCATTTTAGCCCTGGTCAATATTTGGATCTTTAGTGGAATGAAGGGAGTAGTGGGATTTATTGTTTTAGGGCGAGGGATAAAGGAGGGTTTTTAGTTTTGAGAAGATACAACCTGTTGTGCTTCTTTATCTCTTTTAGTATCCTCCACCCAACTCTAAGGCCGAGCCATGAGGACATGGGCCCAAATCTCATCCTTGAGGCCACTGATCAAACACTCTCAGAAAAAGGCATCAGACATGCCCTCTGTCCGAAAAGCCAGGATATCAAAGGAAGCTATAAAGTCTTCCACTATTCCTGATTGTTTCAACTTTGTTAAATGACCCAAATGGTTGGTGTCAGTGTCAAATTGTTCATAAATCTCTGCCACAAAGTGTGTCCAAGCAATATACCCTTGACGAGAAGTTTTTCTCCATTGCCACCATTGCCAACGTTCTTGATCTAGATGGAGAACACCATATCGGAGTTTGGTCAAGTCGTCTATAATGTCGCATAAAGAGAAATGATGTTCCATTTGGGTTACCCAACCAGTGGAGTCTGAGCCATCAAATTTGGTCATAGCCACCCGTGGAAGGCGTAGGTCACGTTGAAAGTGATGGTGCTAAAAGTTATAGGAATGAAAGGAATGTTCACCTTCAGTATGTGGAGGTGAGTAAGAGGAAGAGTTATCTGTAGGGATATGAAACTTGGTGCAGAGTGATGAAAAGACAGATTCAAGATGGGTGGTTAGGTCTTGCTTGATTTCCTCCATTGAGGATTGCATGGTTGTATTGATGGCGGAAACATTGGCACTGAGTTGTTTCACTTCTTGTTGGGTCCTAGTGAGACTAGATTGCAAGGTATTGAAGCGAGCTTCCAAGTCTTGGCTGCGGGTATGGGCCATGAGGATGAGGGAACCGAAAAGGGGCGGGTGGGGTCAAATGTTTTTCCTAAAAATGATATGTATGAATTTGATAAGGGCGAAGAGATGAATCCAATGGAATAGGTCTCAAATAATGGTGAAAAAATTTCCAGATTTTTTTTTTTTTAACACCTGCGGAGTTATACTCTGGTCTAAAGAATACTGCAGGGATGAAATACCCAAATGCTTAACCAGGAAGAAATGTGTAGTTACTTGGCAAATCGAACACAATTGCGCAACAATATATCTTTTATGTTTTAATTTGTTTATGTTGTTGTCCCCAAGGGTTAGGTATTCAAGGGTTCTACAGACAAGGGTTTGCCCTGTGCTATAACTCTCTGATATACGTGTGGGGTCCAACAGTAGTACTCGGCCCAATATCTCAAGGTACTAACTAAGGAGGATAGACCGTACCCTTATCCATACTACCCGACTACCTAGGTACTAGAGAGTATATTCCCGAGAGTTGTTCTCGATGGCACTATAACAGTCAGGAGACCGATCGATTTATCTAAAGAGGCTTCAGGAAATCTAGGTCAATCCGTACACAGGTGTTGTATGATGCGCTACCACTCGAAGGGGTACCAACATGGGTTACAAGGGTGGCCAACAGATGTGCTCTTAAGAACCACTTGTATTTCCTGCGTGTATGAATCCCTCAACCACGGGTTTATGCGCGTAATGACAGATCTTTGTGTCTTAAAGACGTCGGAATACATCTCTAGCCTGAAAAAAAAATTAACCACAATTTCTGCCAAGGAAAGTGCTCTGATACCACTTGTAATATATCGGATATAAAAAGTATGCAGAACAGAAATAAAATGCCAGAAATGGAAGAATAACAATGATATAACTAGAACAATCACCACAATAACACTGAAATTATATAAGAATAACAACAGAAATAACACTTTGATTCTGAGAGTAATGTTCACAAGCCTCTTCGAGGGAGCAACCTCTAGTTGAACAGAGCTCTATTACAATAATCTCCAAGCTAGGGTTCTCATACCCTTGACTCCTATTTATACTAAATATGTCTATCAAAAAAACATCTAGAGGAAGATCCTTCTAGAAGCGGAAGCTTCTATTAGGTCTTCTTACATTCGTCTTATTCTATTTTATTGCAAATCCTTATTAATATTGACCTTTATTACATCCAAATATATTGTTCTATTTATGTGCAGGTTAGGACCCTAACAGATATATAAATATGACACTTCGAAGAAATAAAATTTATGAATGAATTTAATTACAACCATAATTTGTTTTTGAAAAATGTTAACTCTATGTTCTTCTCTTACTTCAAATAATAAAATATTTCCCTAAAACTATCTAGGAGATGTCAAATATTTTTGGAAATACATGTTTGAATATTTTAAAGACGAGTTTGTCCCAGCATAAGCCGCCTATTAGTTTTTTTATATTGTTTATGTTATCACTACATAGTTTTTAAATGTGTTGCTTCATTGTTTGTCCTAATTTTTTTTAGGTTGGAGGCCACGTTAATCTCAATAATTATAAGATCATTATGATTATACATAATGATTATGGTTTTTCTATGAAATCATTGTGATTATGATTTTCCCCATCTCGTTGTTCAATTTGGTCTCCACCTTAATGTTACACTTAGTTTTTTCTTTTTGTTTCATTCGAAGTTTGGTATTCTCGTATCAAAACATATTTTTTTTGTGCTAATAATGCATGTGCTAAATGCTAAATATTTATAATCATGGACAGTGAATGTTGATGACCTTTTACACTTCATAGCATAATGATACCATATATAGCATAATGAAAACATATAGAAATCAAATAATAAATAAATGTATAATAATAAATGTCAACCATATAATAATAATAGAGGATATATAAATATGACACTTCGAAGAAATAAGAATTATGGATTCTCTAAACATGGAGAATTTAATTAAAACCACAATTTATTTTTGAAAAATGTGAGCTCTATGTTCTTCTCTTACTTCAAATAAAAAAATATTACCTTAGAACTAGCGAGGAGATGTCAAATATTTCTACATGTTTGAATATTTTAAAGTCGAGTTTGTCAAAGCATAATCCCACCTATTAGTTTTTTTTTTAGTGTTTATGTTATCACTTACATAGTTTTTAAATGTGTTGCTTCATTGTTTGTCCTATTTTTAAGGTTGGAGGCCACGTTAATCTCAGTGATTACAAGATCATTATGATTATACATATTATTTCCTAGTAGCTTCCTACCATATTATATTATTACATTTGTAAAGTCCAAAAAAACTTTGTGAAAATGCTTAACCTATTTGTACACAAATTCATTGAAGTACATATCTTATCCTAAATATTAAATCCATTATAGAGGAATACAAAATGATCAAGAGGATCTCCTGTTGTTACTTTGTTAAGTATGTGATATCTTCTCTATACATGTCTTGCTTCAAAGACTAAAGGACTCGATGTTTGAGATATGATTGTTCTTATTGTTATATAAAATGGTTTTGGGTAAAGCAAAAGTTTGCATAATTTGAAGTTTTTTTACATTTATAAAACTATTGCTTGTTAGAATATTCAAGAATATTGAGAGGGGGTGAATTAATATAGAGTTATTTTAACAATTTTAATCTTTAATAATTACATAAAAATCAATCATTGATCATGTCATTGATCATCACATAAACTCATATGCATTAAACACAATGTTTTACATGGAAACCCAATTGAGAGAAAATATGAAAACTTTTCTTAAGTAGTTTCAAGATTTTACAAGCACCAACTTGAAGGAAGCACCCACTCCCTAAGATATCCAACACTTATTAGAAGGAGACACCAATCCCATTGGAATGTTTTAAATGATGATACATGATCAAATGAACAATCAAATACAATCCCAAAATCACTTCTTAAATCTGCATACAAAATTGTTCAAAACTATACCTCAAATCTGCAAACTTGTAAGAGTTGCCACGAGATCAATTTTTGTTTCTAATTCTAAAACTTGTACCTCATATATCAGGATCTATTCTTCTTATAATGCAACAAGTGGAATTCAATTTGGACCTACCAAGCTTCAAATATAACCATTTTATCTCAAACACTTGTCTGGGACTAGTTTTTGGATTAGTCACAAACCATAACTTCCAACCCTAACTTCCAACAAGTATAACTCTGTACCCATAACAAATCAGGATCTAAAAATTGCACCCTATCTTCTTTTATATCTTCTATGAAATTATTCCAAGTTTATCTCCTTGAATTTTCCTTGAAAACGTGTTATAGAGAAAATGGAAAGATGACTTGTTTTGAAGAAGAAAACCCTATTTTTAAAAACTTCAACTTCCACTCCAAACTTGTAATGAGTCAAGACCTTAAATTTGTACCCAAGATTCTTTGTTGTCTCTTAGGAAACACATAAAATTTTTGATATCGGAATTGTTTTAGAAAAAAAATTATATTGAAAATTCCAAGATGACCTTCAAAGAAAAACCTTAGAACAAATCATCACAAGGCTTCATATTCCCTTGGAATTTCTCCTTTCTTCACTTCATCTTCCCTTGGAAATTCTCTCCTTTAGGATGAAATTTTATCCTCTTCCTTAGCTAGGTCAAATTGGTGTGTTTAAAATGCCAAATGAGGCTCTTATTTATATGAGTCTTCTCCACATGAGAGGGTGCAACTATGGGTCACAACTTTTGGGTCACGCCTCTTCATTAAGGATGATCGACCTTAGGGGCTTCTTTACTTTACTTTTAAGGCTGCTTCTCTTGGATTTATGAGCTTCTTCACTTGGATTTAGCAGCTTCGTCTCTTGGATTTAGGGGCTTCTTCACTTGGATTTAGGTATTCTTCAAGACTCCTTCAAGGCTCCATTTGTGTACAACTCAAAGTGGGCATGTGGAAACAACCACGTGCTATCTCATCCTGTGAGAGCCATGCTTAAAATATACACCATAAGGGGACCACTTTGGAGTTATATACGCTTATGTCAAGGATCCTTCAAGGCTCTGCAAGGATTCAAGTGGACACATCATCATCACTTTTAGGTACTTCTCGGCTTTTCTTTAAGGCTTATTCTAAGGTTGAAATCAATGAGAACCAATTCTCCAACAATATCCCCCTTTGGCATTGATGGAAACTTAGTAAAACAACCATGCTCCCTTTGTATTCATCCTTTGATCCTAATGACCATATTTTCCTCTTGTATTCATGTTGACTCCCCATGTCTTCATGCTTCTAGTTTTACTATTTTTCTCTTCCCCTTTGACATCAATGGCAAAGGGTAAATCTCTCTGACAATGTTTCCCTTTTTGTTCTTGTAGAAGAATATGGAAATCAATTTGGAGCAGGAATTACTCCCAGTTTTTGTCGAATATACTCAAAGGTCTCCCTAGGAAGATGATTTTTGAAGATGTCTGCAATATATTCTTTTGTCCCAATGTAATCCAACTTCATATTATTTTCTGGGACTTGTTCCCATAAAAAGTGGAACTTAATAGGAATATGTTTGGTCTTGGAATGCATCACTATATTCTTGGAGATGTTTATAGCACTAGTATTGTCATAGAGTATCATAATAGGTTCATCATATCTCACTTGTATGTCTTGCAGGGTTTTCTTCATCCAGATAATATGAGTACAACATGTTTCTAATGTGATATATTCTTATTTTGTTGTGGATAAGGATACTAAATATTGCTTCTTTCTAAACCAGGACACTAAGCAGTCACCTAAGTAGAAATATGCTCCACTTCAACTTATTTTTCCATCAATACTTCTTCCCAATATGTATTTGTGTAGGCAACCAAAGTTAACTCATTTCCTTTAGGATACCATATCCCAAAATATGTTTTTTCTTTAAGATATTTGAAGATCCTTTTCATTGCTAGAACATGGGTTTCCTTTGGTGCCTCTTGAAATCTTGCGACATGTCCAACTAATTTCATTACATCTAGTCTTGAAGTTGTCACATAGAGTAGACTACCAATCATTGATCTAGAGTCTTTGATTTGCTTCTTTAGATTCATCATCTTTGCTCAAATTGTTGTTGGAGTTACTTCACACACACCTAGGATTTATTTTTCCTAAGGTTATTCCTTATTTATTAGTCATAATTAGTCATTATCCAATATCCTATATTTTAGGGGAGAATATTCCACATGGAGAATATTCTCTTTCAGTTGACACTTCAGTTTGACTAGTTGAGTTGAGTTTAGATGTTGCATTGGTTTTGTCACCATGCAACATCGGGATCATCACCAACTCACTACTCTTTGTTCAGTCAGTTAACTGAAGACTAGTTGACTAGTTAACTCAACTAGGTAGCAGTTCACTCCCGTAATTGCCTGAGAGACTAGACTAGGTGGTAGTTTACTCTTGTAACTGCTGGTGTGTGTCCAAATCAATATAGACCACCACTATGGCTCATTAGTTACTCATTTATCCTATATATATTGTAAATTATTCACTCTTTGAGTGTGGAATACAGTTAATGAGAATTCTTCCATTCTTTCTCTCTTGCTTCTTCTTTCTCAATTTCTCTCTGCAAATGCGTGTGGTATTTTCTAGCTAGATCTATTTTGTGCAGGTTCAACACATTTACATGGTATTAGAGCCAACGGAATGCTAAGCAAAAGCTACATCAAATCATTTTTTGCAGGTACAAAAGATTGAAGGCAACAGAAAGATGGATTATTTGTCAGAAATACTTCTCACGCCTCATAACTATTTGGAATGGAAGCCAAAAATTCTGCTTCATCTAAGATGTAGAGGCTTGTACCAAATAACTATGGAAATGGAAGTAGAGCATGATTTTGTTGATGAGAAAAATGACTTTCTCAATAGACAAGATATGGTCATAGGAAGTATTGACATGCCTGTTTCTTTCGAAATTTTCCATCAAGTTTATGAAGAATCAAAAGGATCAACTCCAAATGAATTATGGACCAGATTAGAGGTTCTATTTGGGAATAAAGAATATTGAGAATATTTCATGTAGGATGTTGAACAGATAGAGCCAGAAGAGAAGCCATCAGAAGATCAAACCTCTTATTATGAAGAGTCTTCTACAAAAGTATTTGCAGAAATTTGTATTCCAATAATTGAAGATGATGTCTACTCCATTTCAGATTTATTTTCTGAAATTCATGTGGAAGATATATGGCATGCATCTCAGGAGTCACATGCAGACACCATTGCATGCACCATGCATTCATCTTAGGAGACAAAAAGGGAGCCACGCACATCAGACACCATTCTGATATTTTATTAGAAAAAATTGCATAAACAAATTGAATATTTGAATTCCTCTAGGGAAAATATCCAATTTCAAAAAAACAATTGTCTGAAACAGAGTCTGGAAAGTGAAGTTATGATGATTTTAAAATAAAATAAAAAATCAGCATTTTTCTAGAAACGGTCGCACGATTTTCAAAATTTCATCCAAAATTTATTTGGATATTAGTCATTACAAGAAAATAAAGTGGATATGTGTGGAAATATAAATGATGCATATACTTCATCAGATCCATGCAGACATCTACATATTCAACAAAATCTTCAAAGAGCACGAACTTGCACAGTTGCGAGGTCTTCTTGGAGTGAAGGACATGGTTGCTTAGCAACTTCCTTTTGTTCTTTTTTATTTTATGCATTGTAAT
>ML785779.1:32041-48469 GCA_009831015.1 Picea engelmannii | reverse complement strand
TCAATATAAGCCTTTTTCACCATAAAATGCAAGTGTTATATCAATGTAGCATTATCATCCAATAGTTGCAGAGTAAATAAACAATGAGCAAATGAGAAATCACACACATACACAGTACACCAGTGTTTTACGTGGAAACCCAAAGTGGGAGAAAACCACGAAATGCTTTTTCTTATATGTCTTTAAGAATTACATTCATTGGAAGCACCAACTTCCTTTGTTTTCTAGCTGCAACTGGAATGAGGCTCCAACCCGATAGTTTCTCAGGATACAACCTGAGGGAATCTCCAACTCCCCAATTCTCTGGCTACAACCAGAAGGAGGCTACAACCCCCTATGTTCTTCGGCTACAACCGGAAGGTGGCTACAACCACCTGTCCTTGCCTCGTCCAACCACCCTGAAATACAAGTAGAATGATGGAACCACTGTCACACTATCATTGTGATATATACTGTTGTAAACCTATACCAATAAACGTGAACCATGCATCAACCGTGCATCAACCTATACATCAACCTGTAATCAACCTGTACCATAAACAAGTGCATCAACCATGCACCAAATTGTACCAAAAAAAATGTAATCAATTGGTACCATAAACAAGTGCATCAACCATGCACCAACCTGCACCTCAACCTGTAAACCTTCCTTAACTTTAACAACAAGAGACTAGCATTTTCATCAAACTTTACTTTAGTCTCACATGACTAGTTTTGGATTAGTCAACAACCCTAACTTGAAATAATCATAACTATGTACCTGTAATGAATAAAGATCTGAAAATAATACACATTGTTCTTCAGTTTGTTTTATGCAATATCTCCAGGTGTCACTACTTGGAACCTATCAGAAAAGGAGTTATATAAAAAATGGCATACCTTGTTGAATTATGGCTTATTCTAGAGAGTGAACTTGTAGAGTGTGCCCCACACAAAATATTTATTGTATGGATCTAAAAAATTTACACAGAATACTACAGATTGTACTCTAGCCAACACATTTTCTCTTATAGAATTTGGATCTATTGTGAATAAGTTATGACATTTTTACTCAAAACATCTATTTTAGACTAGTTTCAGGACTAGCCACAAACCCTATTTTCCACAGAGTGTAACTCCAAAAATACAATGAACCACAAGCTAAAATTTGTACCACATATACTTGGACATGTTTCCTCAATGGTGTCCCAATTTCATGGTCTGAATCATTCTAGGAAAACCATTATTGCAAAAATGGTGAGATGACCTGTAAATAACATACCTTACAAAGCATCATCAAAATAATTTATCCTCCCTTGAATTTTGGCCTTCTTTGCTTCACCTTCCCTATGAAATTTAGCTTAGATATCCTTTGGTTACCTCAGTCACCTGTATATATTCAATATTCTCAAGTGTGATTGAAATTAGAGAGCCTTTTATACTCTCCAAGTAGCTTCCTTACAAGCATCTTCTATGCCACTTTGTCCACATAGTCACCTATGTCCAACTTTGCCCAATTTGCCAATTGTCCATGTATCCAATAGCCACTTGACCACTTAACCCATTTTCCTCATTTTATGGTTAACCTTCTTATAACCACTTTCCATAATTAGAAAGTTCTCCATTTACTTTATTATTTAAATAATCTTCTTTGATTTTGTCACTTCACTTTATTATTTAAATCATCCTCTTTGACTTTGTCACTCACTTTATTATTTAAATAATCCTATTTGAATTTGTCACTTCACTTTATTATTGAAATAATTCTCTTTGACTTTGTCACTGCATTTTATTATTTAAATAATTTTTTCTTTGCAAGCACTTTAACTTCTTTGACCTTTTGGGGCTTCAAGTCAACATATGAGGGTCCTCCAAATTCGTAAGTCCATAACTCTCAAACTGTAAGGAGTTATGTGATGTTAAACATGCCACCAGAAATGGCATGACATGTACTATCCATCTATAATACTCTTACCTACAAATATATCATCATGCGTACCATTATACAGCAAACAAACTTGGGTCCATTACCCAAACCTGGGTTCTCGAACTTCACATGGCCATAACTCTCTAACTGTGAGGAGTTATGTGATGTTCCACATACCACCGGAAATGGCATGACATGTACTAACCATGTAGAATATTCTTACCTTCAAATATATTAAAACTCATACTATTATACATAAAACAAACTTGGGTCCATTACCCAAACCTTTGTGCTATCGAAATGGTGCAGACCCCCAAACCCTCAGGTTCAAGGTCCATGCAGGATCACTCTAATCTACCCTTTGATTCTAATGGACTCTTTGGATTCCCCTCGGGAAATACCCTTCACACTCAACAGTGTATCCATAGGTCCTTATGGACATGCCAATGTGATCAAACACGTAGCATCAACCCAAATCTTCTGATCAAACAATATGATCACACCTTTCGTGATTTCGGAACTTCGGATTTCGTGACTTCTCCTTCCGAGTTTCTCGACCCTTCAATTGTCGAAACCCGAAATGTCGATTCTCCGAAACTGCTATCGCGTTTTGTGACTTCGGGAATCTCAGAATAAAGAATCCCAATCACTTGTCCTTGAAAATGCCAAAATGTCGAATTCCGACATGCTATCAAATGTTGGTTCCACAATGGACTTCTCACTTCATCAAGATTTCAGACTTTGTGATTTCGTGAATCCAAATGAAAATCTTCGGAATTTTTAACCTCCGAACCCTGAAATAGTCAATAGATATTGACTCCACCATTTGATGATGACACGCCACATGTCCTCTCAACCACTTCCTATCTCTGACTCAGACTCCCGCCACTTGTCACCCTTTTGGGTTTTCAGGACTTCTTCTCTCAAAGTGTTGCCTTCTCCATCTCTCGACTTTCGAAATGCTGAAATGATCTGACGGCTAGTGTAAATCACGATCAACGGTCCATGTTGATTTTGGATCCTAGAGTGGAAATATTTCTCACCTTTAACCACCCTGCAACTCCTCGAGATCCGACAGTCCTCGCTGTTTCGGGGAATCTCCATAGAGAAGTTCAATCGCTCGTTGCTTCTTGATAACTCTTGTGAAACAATCCAAGGTTCCTTTGCCTGGAATTGATTCCTACAAAATGAATTCGCTTCAACTCCCCTTTTATTATCTCAAAGGAAATAACCCTCCTAATATTTTCTTACAAACTCAAGTCTTTAAAAAGACTCTTGTGCGCACTCACGACAACCTTCCAATACTTCCATGTATTTGATTCTCTCGACTTTGTGCACTTCTTTGCAACAACAATCCTTCAACCCTTCTCTTGGTTGCTAAGCAATGAACTTCCAACCAGCATGCGCACACCTTGCGCAGCTTTTGTGCCTCTCTTGCACTTCTGCAGGAATCAGAACGACGATATCCCTCCTGAGCTTTTGGAGATAAACTCTGAGTCTCCGTCAATTCACTTCTTGCGGACGTTTCACTGCACTCCTTGCAGGAACTTCTCACTCAAGATGAGAAACAATTGAAACTCATTCACTTCCTCTCTTAGACTTCAACATTCAACATGAAATCATACATTCACACAATATCAAAGCAAATGCATAACAGAGAGAATAAACAACCATAAGCATACCATTCAGCATGTGTACACAGAAAGAATCATAACACCATGAATCTGAATCAAAGCTTCATATATTAATTCAAATTTTTGTACATGGGTTCTCTTCTACCACTCTCCTGCTATATCTCTCTTCCTCCCTATGCTAATGTGCTTAATGATAAAAAATACTCTCCAGTTGATCCAATGATACCAGAATGAGGGTGTCTATAGTCGGTTTTCCCTCCATCTCCTAAAACTGTCTAATCTAGAGTTTAAATCTACCTACTTTCATTAACTGGGCATAAATGCCTCTACCTCCTACAGGTGAGAGTGAGTCGCTCAAGATCTATTTACAATATCGAAGTACGCCTTCTTAACTGTTTCATTAATATCCATGCATCCAAACTTTCAAAAATATTTCAAAATGATTTTGACATGTGCCAAAATGTGATGGCATTCAACCCAGCTATCTTCCGCCTCCATGCTTGCTTGTTGTTGACGATGCTCCTGCATCATACTCCCTCACTTGAAAATATTCATGGACTCTTGTTCATGAGCTCTTGCATGGTTTGTCCATGCTTCTAAATCTTTACTTCATCTTCCCAGCTGACATCTTCAACTGGATGTCCCTTCCACTTGACCAAGTATTCAAAATATTCTTTTCTCCTGGTCCTCTTGTTGACTCTCTTGTCAATTACACTTTCCATATGTGGCTTTGCAGCTACAGGAATTTGTTTAGTCCACTAAACCTATGTCTATTCACTGTCTGTTCCTGCTTCTTTAGCTCTGTAAGGGTACAAATCTGAGATGTTGAATATCGGTGAAATTTCAATCCCATCGGGTAATTCAATCTCGTATGCATTTTACCCAAATTTCTTCAAGACTTTGCAAGGTCCAATCTTCTTCATCTTTAGTTTGTTATATGTTCCCATTGGGAAACTTTCCTTCCTCAGATGTGCAAGAACCAGATCACCAACTTCAAACTGAAGTTCTCACCTGTGTTGATCTGCTCTGCGTTTATACTCTTGATTCAAATTCTGCAAGCGCTCCTTCACTTGGCTGTGAAGTTATTTCATTGCTTCTGCAAAATCCTCTGCACTAGCACTTCTAGTTTCGTTCCATTCTGTTTCTTTCAATTCAGAAACTCCTCTTGGCTGCATTCCATAAACAATTTGAAATGGACTATGCCCTGTGCTTCTGTTAATTGAATCATTGTAAGCAAATTCTGCCTGTGGAAAAATGTGATCCCATTGACTGTGTTGTTCAGTCACTAGGCTCCTTAGCAAATCTCTGAAGCTTATATTTACAACTTTTGTTTGTCCATCCGTCTGAGGATGATAAGCTGAGCTAAATGAAAAATTTGTCCCTAGATACTTCCATAAAGTCCTCCAGAAATGTCCCATGAACTTGGTGTCTCGAGCTGAAACAATACTTCTTGGCAAGCCGTGAAGTTTGACAACTTCTTTGAAAAACAGGTTCACAATGTGAGTTGTGTCGCTGGTTTTCTAGCATGGTATAAAATGTGCCATCTTTGAAAATCTATCGACTACCACAAAGATTGAGTCAAATCCTCTTTGTGTCCTTGGCAACCCTAATACAAAATCCATTCTCACTACATCCCACGACCTCTCAGGTATGGGTAACGGTTGATACAATCCTGTATTCTGCCTTTTCCCTTTTGTGTGATGACAAATTCTACATCTGTCCACAAATCGTTTTACATCTGTCCTCATCTCTGGCCAAAAATATGAGCTATTTAGTTTTGAGAATGTCTTATCATGACCGAAGTGTCCGACCAATCCTCCACTGTGTTTTTCTTTCAATAGATTCTCCCTCATGGAGCATTTTGGAATACACAGTTGATTGCCCCTAAATAATAATCCATCCTGGATCATATATTCAGTCCATTGACTTTTGTCCCTAAGAATTGGATTCTCAGACGCTTCATACACCTCTTTGAAATATGGATCATCTCTATACATGTCCTTGAGATTATCAAAACCTAATGTTTTGACTATGAATTCCTGCATACGAAAACATTTCCTGCTCAAAGCATCAACAAATTTGTTAGCAGTTCCAAAAATATGTTTAATTACAAAAATACAATTTTGCATATATTCAACCCATTTTGCATGCTTTTGGTTCAATTTTTCCTGTCGAGTCACAAATTGCAAAGTGTGATTATCACTATACAAAACATACTCTTTAGGGACCAAATAGTGCCTCCACTTCTTCAGTGCTTGTATGACTGCATAAAATTCCTTGTCATATGTGGAGTACTTAAGATTCGCTTCATTTAGTTTCTCACTGAAGTATGCGATTGGTCTATCATCTTGGCTTAAGACTGCTCCTATGACAAATCCACTTGCGTCACATTTGACCTAAAACATTTTACTGAAATCTGGCAACACCAAAATTGGTTGTTCAATAATCTTCCTTTTCAACAAGTTGAAACTTTTTTCTGCTTCCTCTGTCTAGTGAAAAGATTTATGTCTTTTCTTCACTGTGTCCATCATCGGTGCACTAATTCCACTGAAATTTATGATAAATTTCCTGTAGAAACTAGCCAATCCATGAAAGCTTCTAACTTCAAATATACTCTTCAGCGATGGCCAATTCTTAATCACCTCCACTTTATCTGGATCCATTTTCAACTTATCTACAGAGATAACAAACCCCAAATAAATGATCTCTATCTTCATGAATGATGATTTATTCATATTTATCAACAACTTCTCTTGCTGTAATCTCTTCATCACTGTAGCCAAATGCTTCAAGTGATCTATTTCTGTCCTACTAAAAATTAATATATCGTCAAGATATACAATGACGAATTTTCCTATGAAATCCTTCAGGACTTCATTCATCAATATCATGAAAGTACTAGGCACATTTGTTAAGCCAAATGGAATAACACGCCATTCATACAACCCTTCATTCGTCTTGAATGTTGTCTTCCATTCATCACCTTCTCTCATTAGGATTTGATGATATCTGCTTTTCAAATCAATCTTTGAAAATAATCTTGCTCCACTCAAGCAATCCATCAAGTCATCCATCCTTGGCAATCGAAATCTAAATCTGATGGTAATATTGTTAATAACCCTCGAGTCTATGCACATCTTCCAGCCTCCATATTTATTTGGGTTGAGCACTGTCGGAACAAGACATGGACTCAATCTCTCTCTAACCAACCCTTTGTCCATCAAAGTCCTAGACTTGTCTCCTGACCTCTTCATTCTCCTGCAACGTCAATCTATACACTGCTTTGTTTGGTAAACTATCTCCAGGTATAAGATCAATGTGATGACTTATACTTCTGATAGGTGGCAGCGAACGAGGTAGTTCATCCACTACTATATCAGTGAACTCTTCCAGTAGATGTTGGATTTCTTCGGGTAAATCATCCACTCTTGTACTGGTTAAAATAGTTCTAGGTTTTTTGACCACAATGAATTGTGTATCTTCCTTCCTCTTAACCTATTTAAGAAGTTCCTTCCCACTCATGAGAAGTACAATGTTTCTTAACTCGGGTTTCATCTCTTTATCCTTAATCGACAACAACATGTGAGTTCTCCCATTCTTCTCCAGGATGTATGTGTTCTTTCTCCCATCATGAATCACATTCTTGTCATATTTCCATGGTCTACCCAGTAATAGATGACAAACATCCATGGGAATTGTTGTAACAGATATTAAAATCGACTATACTGCCCAAGGTACCCGGTTTTAGAAGGTTTATCATGGAAAATTTTGCAGCAAGGTGTTGCTTCTATAGTGCTCTTGACAACACATTTGAACTCCGAGATGCACACACTTATGCTATATTTGGTGAAATTGTTGTTTCTCAAAAGGGCATCTATGAAAAGTGTGGGGATGATTTCCTTTTACATCTCACAATGAACATATTTCCAGCAATTCAGTGCCCGAATGATCTTGCTGAGAAGTATTGCTTGGAGCTGAAGCTTTGTGATGTTAAAGCTCTCAAATCTATTTACAAGTCTCTCGTTGAAAAGCTGAGAATGCAGCATAATGGAAGCATGACCTTCAGATAGCAGTGGTCTTGCAAGTGTGGCTAATGTTGAATACTTACAAGTGATTCTAGCTATTCCAATTTTTGAGACCCGAGGGCGAAAGGTCCACCCAACTCCAAGATGGAGGTGAAGGTGGATAGATCTAGCAGGTGGCAGTAGTTGCTGATCTTACCAGCCCTTAAATTCTATCGTCCATCTCAAAGAGTGTATAATTCTGTCAGTTGTATTCAACAGGACTGAGGATGATTTGTTGATTTTATATTTCTATGGTATATCACGATAGGAACTCAATAAGTCAAGGAGAGTGGGAAAAAAAGGCAGTTCGGTTAGATTAGGGTTTGCTAATTTGTTATTTTGCATGGCACGCACAACCGTCTGACGGCGTGTCACGGGTTTCCTTTGGAATTCAGATGGTTATTAATGGTTATTTGTGTAATTTGCAGTGAGAGAGATGGTCCACAATTTTTGGAGTCTAATGAACTGTGTCGTAAGCCGATGACTATTGCAGCATAATGCAGGCTGAATCAAATTGACATCTTTGTCAGGAGTTAAGAAAGGTCCAACTTTGCGATGGTCCAGAGGGTTCATGCGTAGATCTTTAAATGGATCCAGACCCATAGGCTCGCACCAACATCTAGTGAAGGTTCTACTGACTGGACGTCTCGTGAGAGCTCTACTGAGTACATTGAACACCTTTGGCACTTGTTCTGCATCTCTATATATAAGCTAGGAAGAGAGGGATATCAAATTACTTATTTGTTTGATAAATTTTCACTTTTCAGAGGAACTTCTACTTCACGTGCTTAGTGTACATTAATCTCTGAATTTTGGATTCTGCAACGATTTTCCTGGCGATGAATTGGACAAAGTCTTCCTGCGGTATGAAAGACAAAGACTGGAAAGCAATTGAAAGCATCTTCAAGCATGACCAGGAAGTCCTCATGCTGGGCTTTAGATTCCATCTTACAGAAGAATGATCTCTCCCTTTGCCATGTGTACAAGAAGCTAGGAGGATCCGAGGTAGGACACCCGCAAGAAAAGGAACGTCATAACATAACCGATGAGATGCTCGAGACAACATGCCAGAAAGAACGATGTTATTCTCGAGAAAATGACGCAGAACGTTAAGGATTTCGTCGAAGAATATTCTGGGTCCGATCTTCATGGCTCTGACAGTTTGACTAATTTTGGAAATGGTAGCCGTTAGCACTATCTACACTCTGACAGATGGGGCATTTCAGGTCTTTACGTGAATTCTGTCTTGGTGACTGCCAGGTGCTCTGACAGCTGGGATGAAAATTCCTTATAGTGGAACATTGTCTGGTAAGAATTCACATAGCTCTGCACAATTTTGGTTTCTGCGGAAAGAATTCTCTTTGCATCGACACCAACACGAAGCAAGGCTAGATGCCACTATCAACAAACAACCATTGCCTCTGCTGTGCGATCCATTTCCCAGTAATCCTTCTATGGCCTTCTACTTCTACACACAGACCTAGAAACATTGCTTCTCCCTTTCTTTGCCCAATGGAGAACGATCAGTGAGATGTAGAGGATCTGCGGGAGGCCTTTTGTTGCTCGATAGAGGATATGAAGGAGGCAATGTGCCCATACGTAGATACATTTAGTCGCCCTATGTTTGTAATCCTTATACTGGAAAGTTCATCCAACTTCCTGGCATGTTAGGCGCAACTTGGATACAACTCAGATACATCGCGAAAGATAATAATGGTTCCTGCAAAGTGGTGGTGAAAGACACAATGAACAAACTTAGAGGCAAGGAATTGGTAGCTGAAATGGAACTAAATCTCTCCATGGCACCTTCAGGGGGAGCTTGTGAATTGGTTACTGACGTTTCTTGTGTTGATGCCCAATATGGTAGACATTTCATGGAGAAACCTTCAGATTGCATTTTGGCAGCAGACCCTTCCTTGCAAATTGACTGCCAGCTAGATAATACTTCAGTTGATGACATTGTAGATATGTTTGATAAAACCGAGTCTTCCCCTGATTGTAAGCAAGAGAAGGAACCTACAGAAGATAATCTTGAAGCAATTGATGGCACTAGTCACAAGGGCAACTCAAGTGGTCCTGAAACAAATTATGAAAATCTTGATCTTGTGCAAAAAGGTTCCCCATCTGCTTTAGACAGTGATCAACATCTTATCAAAACTGTGAATGAGGACAACATTGTTGATGATGCAAGTGTTGCGACTATCCATGACATTGATGCTTGTGTGGAGGATATTAATACCACCAGAGAAAATCTTGGAAGCCCTGAGCTTGGATTGGACAAGCAGTCTGCAGAGGATGCCACAGAAGTTGCTATGGTAGTGACTCTGAGTTTGATGGTTATGATGATAAATACGAACTTGTTTTGGATACTGAAAAGGAGTTTGATGAACACACTGATTATGGTGATTCTGATGGTAGAGATGTTGATGATCTTGGCATGGATCTCGATGACAGAGGAAAAGATGTGGAACATAAAAAAAAAAACTAGGATGATGGCCTGCAATCTGAAATGGAAGAAAAATATGATACTGATAGTCATCATGAGGAACATGACTCGCAATTTGAGGGAGCTATTCAAGTCAATCAAGATGGGGAAGAAGAAACTAAATGTGAATCAGTGGCATCTAAAATAGATATTGAACACGTTACCGAGAAAGGGGAGAATAAAGGTGATGGCAGTGTATCTCAAGCCACTGAACTATCGGGTGAAGACATAAGTTTGGAGGTTGAACTGAAATGCCAGCAAGATCAAAACAAGGGTGCTGCTACAAAGTCAAGGGAAGGGAGGTTCTTTACATCACAGAAGAAATCTTCTGGATGGGATCAATTTCCTGATGGATTTGAAAGTGCAACAGAAGATCTTAAGGCTGTCCATGGTAGATTCAAATAGCCGGAGGCGATAAAGTGTGAGACACATACGGTTAAATCAAATTTTGATGCGTGGCCACTAGGTAGCGGGATTCCTGGCTCTGAAGATCGGAGAAGAAAAGCACAATCTTTATTGCATTCCTATTGTGTTCAAGAGATTTCTATTAATTCATTTCCTCTATACCTGAACAAGTTTTTTGCCAGCGCACACCAATGTTTGTAACGACAGAACATCTGGCAGTCACGGAGTCCAGAAGACAAACCGTTTCAGATTCCTGGAACACAAAGAGTTTTAGATCTTTCTTTTAAAAGATAGACGTATGTAACAGAAAAGGGGGGGCATGCATGAGCGCAGCACTGGGGGGAAGACCTCTGTCAAGAGGGTTTCATTGTAATTTGAGTTATTTCGTAAGCCATTAATGGAGTAATAAAGAATATCTATTATTTGCGACTGTGAGATTCATCACAGTCGATTTCTTTCAGCATGTTTTTCTTCTCTTTCAGATGTGTTAAAACTGTTTGGATTTCATTTATGTGTTCCTTACTCGCAGCTGAAATTGTCTTTACCATATCTTTATGTCTTCCTTAATCCATCACGACTGCATTACATTTTGTTTTCTTCTAACTGATGGGATTCGTTATACTTTAGTACGAACACTACTATAACGAAAGGATTTGGGTTTTCTATAATTTTTTATTGCCTTTCCTCTGCACCAGCTATCAGCTGTGTAAGACCAATCTACATTTTCAGAACTCTGCATATATCCTTTGCTATGTCGGCCTTTCCTTTTTCTTTCCGCTACCGCATCATGATTTATCAAAGAAATGAAAGATAGACTTACTTTGCTTCACTTTCCACAAGTTATTTGATCTCTACTATTGTCTCTTTCTTCGGTTTTCATTTGACTCCATGCCCAATGGACCTTTTCCCAGGTTTAACCCCCAAACTCCAAAAATCCAAGACCATCATTCACACATAAATCTTCCCATCTTTTTCACGCTTATTTCAATTTATTTCGTGAAATTTTTCGAGAGATCCCTCTCGGGTTGGAAGAGGGCAGCTTCTAATCCAAAGTGGTTCGAGGTTGCCTCGAGATTGATTTGTTGCAACCCATTTTAGTTCTGAGTGTCAACAGGAATGACATCATATAGTATTTCATCCTTATATTATCCTATTTTCAATTCAACTAAACATTGTTTAGTGACATTTACTTGATTTCCTTTTTGTAGCCATGAAACTTTGTATGGGCTTGGATGTTCAATAGTCTCCAGCTCCATATTTTCTACCATCTCTGTAGAAATGAGATTGTTTGTGCTATCATTGTCCACAATTACCTTGCACACCCTGTCTTTGGTCTTGCAAGTAGTCTGAAACAAACTGTTCCTTTAGGCTGGGTTCTCTGCCTCTTTCTCTGGCTTCAGGAGAACTTTTCTCATCATCAGTGATCTTCCACCTTCAGCATCCTCCACTTCAACATTCCGTCCTTGTGCTTCAACAATGTGGGTTTCACCACCTTCTTTCCTTTTATCTAGGAATTCATAGGATTTATGTCCATTTTTTCCAAAGGTAAATCATTTTATTTCTCCACCTCTGCCTCTTCCTCTTCCTCTAGTTCGAGGAAAAGTATTTTTGTCAGTATACTTCCCTCTCTGCGAGCTTCCTCCTCTCTCATGCTGGTTTTGAGGTTTCTTTCCCTCTTCTATAGGTCTATGAGTTCTATCTTGGGCAACTTCTTTGCCTCTGGATTGAATTCTTCCTCGGCCTCTTTGACTTTTCTTCCGGCTCATCTTTTCTTCAGCTTTCAGAGCCATTTGATAAGCATCTTCTACTGTCTAAATGATCATCATGCTCATCTCATATTGGATGTCATATCTCAGACCATTCATGTATCTGGAAACCTTTTCATCATCGCTTTCTCGATGTCCTGCTCTGATGTTCAGCTTGTAGAACTCTTTAGTGTACTCTTTCACTAACATCAGCTTATGTCTCAAGTTTTGCATCCTCCGAAACAGAGTGATTTGATAATCCTTGGGTATGAATTTTGCCTTCATCTTTGCAACCATTCTATCCCAAATCTTGATTTTTTGCTTGCCTTTGCAGCATTTTCCAACTTGCAGTTCATCCCACCATAATGTTGCATGCCCTTTAAGTCTTGTGATAGCATGTTTGACTTTCCTGTCTTCCTCAACATCCTCATAGTCAAAATATTTATCTAGAGCTCTAATCCAGTCTAGAAGTTCTTCAACATCCAGGTTTCCTTCATATACTGGAATGTCCATTTTTTCTCTAGCACCTATCCTTGCAATAGCCCTGAATAGACGTTCATCTACAACATCTTTGACTGCAACTTCTTCTCCATGTCCAGTTTCATTTTCACTGTCAGCCTCACTGATATCCCCAGTGTCGACTCTGCGCCTCTGTGTTGTCTCCATGGCATCAAGCCCAACACGTAGTTCATGCATTTCCATTTCCATTGCTGGATCAAGCATTGGTTTGTCTCTTCTCCTCGGCGGCATGGCTGAGAAATATTCTTCCTTCCTTTGCTACAGAAAACAAAGAACTTTTTCGGGGCTTTGATACCAAAAATGGTGCAGACCCCCAAATCCTCAGGTTCAAGGTCTGTGTACGATCGCTCTAATCTACCCTTTGAGTCTAATGGACTCTTTGGAGTCCCCTCAGGAAATACCCTTCACACTCAACAGTGTATCTACAAGTCCTTATGGACGTGCCCAGGTGATCAAACACACAACATCAACCCAAATCTTCTAATCAAACAATATGATCACACCTTTCACGATTTCAGAACTTTGGATTTCACAAATTCTCCTTCCAATTTTCTCGACCCTTCAACTGCGGAAACCCAAAATGTCGATTCACCGAAACTGCTATTGCATTTCGCAACTTCGAGAATCTTGGAACAAAGAATCTTGATCACTTGTCCTTGAAAATGCCAAAATACCAAATTTTGACACGCTATCAAATTTTGGTTCCACAACGGACTTCTCACTTCATCGAGATTTCAAACTTCGTGATTTCATGAATCCAAATGCAAAGCTCCCGACTTTTTAACCTCCGAACCCTGAAATAGTCAAGAGAGATTGACTTTGCCTTTTGATGATGACATGCCATGTATCCTCTCAACCAATTCCTATCTCTGACTCAGACTCCCACCACTTGTCACCCTTTCGGGTTTTCGGGACTTCCGCTCTCAAAGTGCTGCCTCCTCCATCTCTCGACTTCTGAAATGCCGAAATGATCTAACGGCTAGTGTAAATCATGATCAATGGTCCACGTTGATTCCAGATCCTAGAGTGGAAAGCTTGCTCACCTTTAACCACCCTGCAAATCCTCGAGATCCGACAATCCTTGCTATTTCGGGGATTCTCCACAGAGAAGTTCAACCGCTCATTGCTTCTTGATAACTCCTATGAAACAATCCAAGGTTCCTTCACCTGGAATTGATTCCTGCAAAATGAATTCACTTCAGATCCCCTTTTATTATCTCAAAGGCACTAACCCTCCTGAGATTTTCTTACAAACTCGAGTCTTTAAGAAGACTCTTGCGCGCACTCCTTGCGGAAACCTTCCAATACTTCGATGTATTTGATTCTCTCGACTCTGTGCACTTCTCTGCAACAACAATCCTTCAACCCTTCTCTTGGTTGCTAAGCAATGAACTTCCAACCAGCCTGTGCACACCTTGCACGACTTCTGTGCCTCTCCCGTATTTCTGCGGGAATGAGAACAACGGTATCCCTCCTGAGATTTTGGAGATAAACTCTGATTTTTCGTCAACGCACTTCTTGCGGACGTTTCACTACACTCCTTGCAGGAAATTCTCACTCAGGATGAGAAACAATTGAAACTCATTCAATTCCTCTCTCAGACTTCAACATTCAACATGAAATCATACATTCACACAATATTAAAGCAAATGTATAACAAAGAATAAAAAACCCCCCTGGATGGGGTGCTATTGCGTCCCACTTGGCACGACGAGGAGGTGAGGCATGGCCAGTAAAGCACTGAGCCACGTGAAGGGATCGTGCCTTTGCCCGCCACCCTACGCAGGCATTAAATCGCCATTAAACTTGGCACGAGGAACACTTAAACACTTCCCTTCTCCCCTCTACGCTCATTCCATGGCTGCATTCTATCTGCTTCTCGTTTGTCCCTGCACGGGCCTCAATTGGCACCCCTCTTGGTAGCCTCCGTCTGAGATTTCTGGAACCTGCAGGCTCAGTTTCTCTTTGATCTGGCTACAGGCTTCCTGTCGACCCCCCTTGTATCTGACACTCTTTAGCCAGTTTAAAACATGTTTCATTCCTTGGCCTCGAGGGCACCCGCGCAGAGGTTCCCCATGGAAACCTCATCAACCCTCCATTTCGCCTCCAACCTCGCCTTCTTCCTGTTCTTCTCCCCTCATCCAGTCGGACCCAATTCCTTCTTCTCCCACTTTGGCAGCTGCACAATTGGATGGCCTGGCTATCATCCCCAGGCTGCCAACTTCCAACTCGAGCCACCTTCTGGAACCGCCCTTGTTCTGAACTCCACTAGCACCAATTCCTACCTCTGTGGGGCTGCCTATGGGGGAACCACCTCCAGGTAAGCCTCAGAGCATCGAAAACCATCCCCCAAACCCCTTCTCTGATACTCAACTCCGAGAAAGCCTGGAAATTATATTTGGCTTGGTCTTCGAACTCCGCCAGGGGGTGGAGGATCTCCAATTCCACTTGCTCGTTGTGGACGGGAATATAGAAATCTTTCTCTAGATCCTTACCTCTATGCAAGAACCTATCCCCTCGGACCTCGCTGGCGAGGCTACAACAGTGGACCCTGAGAGCGCAACTAATGATAGGAAGACCCTGGAGCTGAACTTAGCAAGCGATGAGCATCCTGGAATCCAGCTTGCGGAGGAAGAAAAAGAGATGGACACGGGACGTGAAGTGCAGCAGGATACCCAGCCAACTATCAGGATCGAAGGAGGCGTGGACGTGGCGAAGCGATGGGATGACCAGGTGACATATGTCAAGGAGGATCCATGGTCAGACGTCGTCCACGACACCTGGGCAGGCTACCTGCCAAATGTCTGAGGTCTTTAAAACTTTTTCAGTCTCTTTGATAACTTTACTTTTAGTTGATGTCCAGTTAGTTTTGAAAGGTCACTTGATTTGTCACACTTTTTATGTTTGACTTCCATGCTGGCTGAACTGGTTTCCCCTCTGTTGGGGCAGTCCAGTAACTACAGCCAAGTATATTCTATGTACTCTGTACCTTTTTTGGTCCAGGAAGGCCCTTTATATATATAAGACCACTAACTTACAAAACAAAAAGAGAATAAACAACCATACGCATACCATTCATCATGCATACATAGAAAGCATCATAACACCATGAATTTGAATCAAAGCTTCATATATTAATTCAAACTTCTGTACATGGTGTTATCACTGAAATTTCGTCCGCACATGGCGACAAGAACTCAGCATCGTCAAACAGTAATGAAGTCATTCATGTCACTGAATTAATTTCACAGCATTGCAAAAAGGTCAAAAACTATACAAAGTAACCAAAAATTGAAGGGCGCTTTATAGAAGCTTGGTGCGCGCGCACATGCGCGGAACAGAAATGTACCATGCACGCATATGCGCACGATGCGCGGCTGTGGGCGCAAAAACCCGCGCACCTGCTAAATGACGCATTTATTGAATTGGTCGGCCTCCCAAACACTTATGGATCAGCTCCCAAGCCGATTTGACCCTCAAATCTGAGTTGAATCTGCATGGTAGGCTGGTCAAAGACCTAATGAAGCCCTAAAGAGCCCCTTTTCACACTTCAAAGGAGTTACGTAATCACCCAATGCTATGCTATAAAAATCCATGAAGAAACATCATTTTCTCAAGGAATTTCATGTAATGTTATGCTGCCTAGATTGTTTTAAGGACTCACTCCTTG
>ML785779.1:0-21892 GCA_009831015.1 Picea engelmannii | reverse complement strand
TATATATATATATATATATATCAAGGCCTATCAGGCCATCCGAATGTTTACATACAAAAAATACATGTGCCCGCAGGCTAGCACAGTCCCTCGGTACAAAAATCCGCTCACCAGCCTAAAAACAACCAAAAAGAGATACATCATCCACCGGTCATGGTGCCTCTATCGCACCACCACCTGCTCCTCCCTCAGGAGGAGGTGGTGGCCCACCACCACCTGCTCCTCCCTCAGGAGGAGGTGGTGGCCCACCACCACCTGCCCCAGGCGGTGGTGGCAGACCACCCACAGGACCCTCCTGCCCAGGCGACAAGCGTCCACTCGTCATCGCAGCCAACACTGCTGCTCGCCACACTATGGCCCGCCATGGTGGCAACACCCCCACACACTGCTCCAGGAAACTCTCATCCTAGATCCGTGTCCACATGCCCTCAGGCACGTCCTGCAACATCGTCTCTAGACGACGACGTATATCATCAAAGTCCACTCCGGTTGCTGCCGGAGGAGCATGAGATAGCCCTGCACCAAGGTCATCAAAAAGGCGTTGCCTCTCTGCCCTCTTGGGCTCTGTTGTTCAACCCACGACATCCACCTGCCGCCACCTCTCTCCCTGCAGTCGTCCCCCCGGCTCTCACCGAGCTGGTGCTCGCTGCATCTCCACCTCATGCCCGCGAGGTGCCACATCTGCACATGCAAACAACAACAACAAACAATCGTATCAACATCTATATCATATATGGACGGCTATATCACAAAACAACATAAAAATAAACACATACATAAATCACAAAAACATACCTCGATGATCAAAAACCTCCCGTGGAGGCAATACCATGTCCGGGTCACCCCGGAAGTCAACCCCAGCATAGGGGTACCACAGTACTACCTGCAGCATCTGCCGCCAAATCCGTGTCGCGTCTGCTGAGAAGTAGTGGCCACCTTCACCACCACCGTGGTGAACCAAAACTGAAGACCACCACCTCAATCGCGGCTCTCGTGCCCCTGGCATCTCCAACAAAACCCTCGGGCACAACATCGACACCCTCTCCAAAAACCAGGCCACTAAGCTGAACCCGAAAGAAAACTCTCCTCCATCAGTGGACCGACAGTGGTCCAACTGTGTCACCATCCTCGCATGCAGCGTCAGTCCCCAAGCGAACTACTCACCATCCAATACTCTCTCCATCACCAACAGCTGGCCACCACTAATACGTTGGGTTGCCAGTGATCCGTATACTCGTACAATCATCGCTGCTATACAATGATGAGCTAGGGAGTCGATCACACTGATGCTCACGACAGTCCCAGACATGAATTCCCAGCCCGAGCAATATCTTTGGCCAATCTCATCCAGCGGCGTGGTCCTGGGCAGTACCGGCTCCACCGGTAGGGGCGTTCCCCGAAAGGGGAGCCCAGTCAGAAAATAAACATCCTCCACCACAGTGAAGGGGATCTTCTCTCCTCGCACGAGGAAGTAGTGCAGCTTCGGACTCCACAGCTGGAGCAAGAACTGCAGTAAGTACTCCTGTGCCCGTATCAACGGACACTCAAAGAACTTTAGCAACCCACAGGTTGCTAAAGTTGCCCTCACCCCAGGCCCCTCAATGGCCACAGCCTCTCGCAGCTGGGCCCAGTCTCGCTCTCGCCACCGCACTGGCATCGTATCTACTGGCCACCTGCAATCAACATAGAGTCCTATATCAGCTCAGATACCCATCAACAACATCAAACATGCTCATTTTTTACCCTTAAAACCTTGTCTCAA
Source organism: Picea engelmannii (assembly GCA_009831015.1). Lineage (NCBI taxonomy): Eukaryota > Viridiplantae > Streptophyta > Pinopsida > Pinales > Pinaceae > Picea > Picea engelmannii. The sequence continues at coordinate 20,130 of ML785779.1, read as the reverse complement.
AGGTGTGGTTTTTTCACCCACAGGGGTGCACACATGCATGTCTGTTCACTATACAGGCATTCATATATGCGCGCTTGTTCACTGCACAGGCGCACTCCTAAGTGCACCTATTCATCATAGAGGCGTGCACAAGTGCACGCCTGTCCAACCCATAAGCGCGCACTAATGCGCGCTTGTTCAACTCACAGGTGTGCCCCTAGGGCGCGCCTTAAATACTCCCTCTCGCACACCCATGCGCGTATATTCGGTGGACAGGCGCGCACGTATGCACGCCTTCCACCGAATCGCCCACGCATGTGGGCCCACACCCCAGACAAAATCCCCTAATTACCCCTGTACGGCCCCCCGTACCAGCCCTGCCCAAAAATTGAAAACCTATTTCTATGCAGGATGATCAGACCACTAACCTGATACTCACAGAATGTCGATCGGATGCCTCGTCCTCCCTGAATATCCAAATATCCTCTAAAATCTGCTCGTCCAGTCACTATTGCAGCAGGTACAAATGAGGTGGCAATGTGGGCCCTACAGCTATATATAGCCCTTTTTCCAAACTTCCACTCACCATTCTGGGAGCCCAAGGTGTCCATTTTTCAAACCATCTTCAGCCATGGGATCAGCATCCCGCCACCTACATCATAGTTGTCCCTGGGTCACTTTTCATCCTGATCCCCCGAGGCACCTTTTTTCATAACATGGTCAGGTACACACACGCGTTCTCACATTTATCTAATACATGCTCATATCTTTGATTCTCGGCAGATATTGTTCACTTTGGGTATTTGGTTGTTATGTGCACAGGTACTCGCTCATCGGTCATCGACATCATCCCTTCAGGTATATATTTAGCACTGGCATGTAGTCTCTCCCGATGTATTGCATTTACATTTCCAGTCACACCGGCTGATATTGGCCTTTAGGATCCTCATTCCCGGCTCTGCAGTACCCACACCTCCATTTGCATTTTCGGTACTGTTACCCGGTAGCATTCTTACCCACATGAGTTGTCCCATTCATAGCACCTATTGGCACTTTTTGACACTCATGTTGTTCTTCATTACCCTTTAGGGATGGGAGTCCTGATAGTCTTTCATCATGTCGTGAATCAACCACATACTCCTTCTCCTCATTTTGCTAGCTTTCCCACCTGGACTCCCAGATTATCTCTTTACGGTTCTATTTTTTACCTACACCTCCGCAGTATCATGAACCCTCCATTTCATCCACAATCAGTTTGCCCATCTGCAAACCTACCCTCATTTCATCTACCTCATACAGAAACTCACCAATGGGGCCCCCACCCTTCATCAGTTTTCCAAGAAAATTCTTCCCTCCCTGGGGCACGCATTTCACACTGGGGCACCCGTTTCTGTATTTGTACATTTCTCCCCAAAAACATTATTCATTATTTATTGTACAAACGCCTTTATTTCCAGTCATTACATTCTCTGTTGTCATCACCGTTGGCGACTTGCTTCCTTTTTGGCCACACGCAACCCATGTCACCCTTGGTTGGAGCCTTGCTTCTCATCTAGCCTTGCCGGCATTGCCTATCTCTTCAGAGTACTCCACAGGTCACTTACCTCTACCCTCTGAATTTGTTCACCTTGTCCCGCCTCTGGCACAACTTATCCTCGGTCTTGGTGTCCCCCTCACACTCGACCTTGTCACACGGTTGAGGCCACTCATTACATCATATACTCTCCCACCAAGGGCAGTCTTGAGTCTCCCCACTTTTGGACTTCATCCATGTACCTCTGCCACTTCCTCACCCCAGTAGATTCTATGAAGCCCTTTTATTCTGGGAGTCGCGTTCCCCTTTTGTCGACAACAACACACTTTTTCCAGAAGGGCGACAGTATCTTGATTCTCATTCTCCATTTAATGAGAGATCTCGTATGGCACAGGGTGAAACACCATTTCTCCCTGCTGTCGTTGGCCCCCATAACATTCGATGCCAACACTTTCTCATGTTATTGTGGGTCTTACTTTGCGACTATTGCAGTTATTTTTATCATTTGTCGAAGACCTCTGAAACTGGTAGGGCCATCAATGCCCACATCATCGTCACTGCTTATTACCACGATCATCACCTATTGTTCAGAGTATATTCCTTTGCAGAATTGTCTTCTGCCTTTATCATCACCGCCCCCGAGGGCGTTGTAGTTATCTACACCAACACTTCCATCATCTTTTTTTCAGAGTTACATAACACAAGCATGGGGCATGCCCGCCTCATTTGTACACAGTTGTATATTGTTATGCACCTTCTGGAAGGTCGGGTTCTACCAGTTCCTTTCTTCTCCAAAGGATTGCTCTGCACGGTCCCACTATTGCTCTCTCTTACAACAACATTCTCAATAGAAGAAACATTGATGGATTTCGGCTATACGTATGCTCCTAACCTCATCCATCAGGGGGCATCTGTTATCACTGAAATTTCATCCGCACATGGAGACAAGAACTCAGCATCGTCAAACAGTAATGAAGTCATTCATGGCACTGAATTAATTTCACAGCATTGCAAAAAGGTCAAAAACTATACAAAGTAACCAAAAATTGAAGGGCTCTTTACAGAAGATTGGTGCGCACGCACATGCGCGGAACAGAAATGTACCAGGAGCGCATACGCGCACGATGCGCCGCTGTGGGCGCAAAAACCCGCGCACCTGCTAAACGACGCATTTATTGAATTGGTCGGCCTCCCAACCACTTATGGATCATCTCCCAAGCTGATTTGACCCTCAAATCTGAGATGAATCTGCATGGTAGGTTGGTCAAAGACCTAATGAAGCCCTAAAGAGCCCCTTTTCACACTTCAAAGGAGTTACATAATCACCCAATGCTATGCTATAAAAATCCATGAAGAAACATCATTTTCTCAAGGAATTTCATGTAATGTTATGCTGCCTAGATTGTTTTAAGGACTCACTCCTTGGCAATAACACATTGGCACCATTTCATTGAGCTATCCACCTCTCCATTGAGTGGATGTGCTTGGAGTTATTTCACCATCATTTTCATTTTCTTATTGTAAGGAGAGCAAGTTTGTGAGGGCTTCAAGAGCCTTCCATTGGATAAATAAGGGACTCATAGTCCCCTTTCTTCATTGTGCTTTGATTTCATCAATTGATCAGCCTAAAAACATTAGTGATATTGGTCTTTTTGTGTTTGTTATTTCTTTATCCATATGCTTCTAATTTTAGTTTGTTTTAATTTAATTCTTTCTTGTAGTTTTGTTTTTCTTTCTCTAACCCTTTCCTCTACAGCTGTCATGCTCAGCAAGACCCAACTGGGCATGTAAGCACCCTCGATTTTCTCACCAAGTCGACGAAAACGGTGCAAACACATGGGTTCTCTTCTACCACTTTCATGCTATATCTCTCTTCCTCCCTATGCTAATGTGCTTAATGATAAAAAATACTCTCCAATTGATCCAATGATACCATAATGAGGGTGTCTATAGTCAGTTTTCCCTCCAGCTCCTAAATCTGTCTAATCTAGAATTTAAATCTACCTACTTTCATTAACTGGGCATAAATGCCTCTACCTCCTACAGATGAGAGCGAGTCGCTCAAGATCTGTTTACAATATGGAAGTACACCTTCTTAAATATTTCATTAATATCCGCGCATCCAAACTTTCAAAAATATTTCAAAATGATTTTGACATGTGCCAAAATGTGATGGCATTCATCCCAGCTATCTTCCGCCTCCATGCTTGCTTGCTGTTGATGATGCTCCTGCATCACAAAATTTTCTACCAGACTTTCTCCAAGGGTTGAAATCAATCACTAAGGGTTGACATCAATATTAAATATCACTCTCGAATGGTTGACAACAATGACAACCAACAATCCATACCAATTGTCCATCAACCTAAGCCAACTATTTGACATCTAGTGTCACAAAAGGTAGATACAAAGACATAATATGCACTACCAAACTTAGAAAGGATAACATAGATGCATCGATACTCCTTCAGATCTATATTATCCTTTCTAAGCTTGGTAGTTCATATTGTAACTTTGCATCTACCTTTTATGTAACTAGATATTCTCTATAAAGATCTTATAAATATCCAATTCAACATCAACGCAGTAAACAGATTGAGCTACTGATCTGGATTTTATGAGAAGAATGAAATGAATATAGATTATTAATAGGTGCTTAACACAAAATAACAGAGATACAATAAAACTGGTTTTCTATTCAATAACAAAATAAGTTGAAACTGTGAAATGCAGCAGAAACAAGCTTGTTGGAATGGTGGTGGCTTATCTCTGAGAAGAGATGTGACAATAGTGCACATTCAAAAGAATAAGGTTAAAACTAGGCTCTGAAGGAATTTTTACGATAAGAAATAATTCCAAAAACCCTAGACATCCAAAAACCTAACCCTAGGAGATGAAGCGCCAAAAGTCATGTGGGCCCCGTTTGGGTAAGTCAGTACATCAACTTTCCAGGGTCGTAACTTTTGCATATGATCTTCGTTTTAGGCGTGTGATAGCCCGTCTTTGTTTTGCATATGATCTTCCTTTAAGTATAATTAAGGAGATCGATACCTAAAAACCTTCATTTAGGCCCTCAAAATGGCCTCGGAAGTTAAAACTGCTAAAAATAGTAAATTGCCAAAAATGTCAGAAAACTGTTTTTAGCCATCTGGAAAAGGTGGGTGGCCACTGATATCCATATGGATAAATCCTTCCTCCTTAGGAAGCAATGGTATACATTTCTTTGAGGTCCCCATTTAGATGAGGAAATTTCTACTGAATTTGGCACTAGGTGAGCCACTTGCCTTGGTGCAGGAGCTGCCCTACTTTGACGACTCGATAAAGTTGGATCCTTTGTTGTCGAGTGCCCTTGATCTGTTTGTCTACAATCTGATCATTGGATGTTTGTTGTATGCATTTGGGGTTGAGCTCTATTGGTGTCAGTTATTCTTCTACTTCTAAGGTGTCTAATAATGGTGGGAAATAAGGGTGAAAGAGATCCACGTTGAACACTGGGTGCAAGCCAAGGAAAGGAAGAATGTTGAGCTCAAAATAATTATCCCCCATGGACTTGGTGATAGTGTATAGTCCATAACGGAGTGGATGAAGCTTTCGATGGGGTCTTGTAAGGCATTCTTTCTGCAAGTGCAACCAAACTTTTTTGCCCACCTGAAACTTATGCAGCACCCGATGTTGATCATGGCGTTGTTTGTACTTGTCATTGGACTTTTGTAGGATATCTTGAACCTATTGGCAGATGTGTTGGATCTTCTCAATGAACCGAGTGGATTTGTCAGCTTCAGTTGGAGAAGGAGATGAGTCAGTCAGGGTGACCACAAGGGGAAGTGAAACATCTATGGGACCCAATGGTTGGAATCCCAACCCCACTTGAAAGGGGATGTGGCCGGTTGAGCTATGCTGGACATAGGGAAGGCTCTCATCCCATGTGCGAGGGTTCTTTGAATTATACATGTGAACGATATGCACAATGATTCTATTTACTACCTCAATTTGGCCTTCTATCTGCGGGTGGAAGGCCGTGGATTCGGTGAGCTTGATGTCTAGCAGTGCCTAGAGGCTCAACCAAAATGTGTTGAGAAATTGACTATCCCGATCTGAGACAATGGTTTGTGGGATTCCAAAATGTACCCAGACTCATTCAAAGAAGATATTGGTAGTGGCCTCTGCTGTGATTCTCTTCTTGTAGGAAACCAGAATCACCATCTTAAAAAAGCGATCAACAACCACAAAAACACAGTGATTTCCCCGCTTGGTGGATGGGAGGCCCGACATGTAGTCCATTGAGATGGATTCCCATGGCCTGTCAGGAGTAGGAAGAGGGGTGTATAGACCCTATTTCTTAGTGGTCAGTTTGGAAATAGTGCAGGCAGTGTAGGACCTGATATACTTTCTGACCTCCTGTCGAAGTTTCGACCAGTAGAAATGTTTCTGTAGAATCGCCACTGTCTTTTCGACGCCGAAGTGTCCTGCCACCCGACTGTAGTGGGATTCCTAGATCATCTTCACTCACTCACTTGATGGAACACAGATATGGACTAGACGACAAAAAAACCCATCCTGAAGATGGAAATTATCGACAACTACATTTGCATCCAACATTTGGTAGGTGGTGGCGAAGTCAGGGTTTGTCTCATAGAGTTCAGGCCATCCAGATGTCTCATGTCTACAAGAGTCTAGAACCGTAGTGAGTGTCAAGACTGGTAGTCTGCTGAGGCAATCAGCGACACGATTGGTGCTTCCTATTTTATACTTGATGTTGAGGTGGAATTGCTGCAAGTATGTGGAGAACTTTTGATGGCGGTCATTCTGCAATTTTCCCTGTGTCTGCATGAACTGTAGTGGCTTATGATCAGTGTGGATGACTATCTCCTTCCCAAAAATGTAATGTCTACATTGGCGGCATGCTTTCACAATGGAGTACATTTCTTTGTCATAATTAGGGTACTTATGGACAATATCTGATAGTGTCTTACTATGATAGGCCACAGGGTGGCCATGTTGAGTGAGAACGACGCCCACAACATAGTCTAAAGCATCTGTCTCGATCTCAAAGGGATGTTGCAGGTATAGTAGTGAAATTACTAGGGCTAAGCACAAGCGCTACTTCAAATCATCGAACACTTGTTGTTGGGACCGGCCCCATGCAAATTTCTCCTTACCACCACCCTTGTTTATTTGGTTGAGGTCCCATGCAATATGGGAGAAACCCAACATGAACCTGTGGTAGAAATTAGCAAGTCCCAAGAAGATCTGAAGCTCAGTGAGTGTTGTTGGGGTTTGCCAATCATGGATGACTTGGATCTTGGCTGGATCCACATGTACGCCATGCTGATCAATGATGTAGCCCAGGTAATGGACCCTGTCCATGCCGAAGGAGCATTTTTCCAGGTTGGCGTATAGCTTGTGCTGTCATAGGGTGTGCAGAACCTGATGAATATGCTTCAAGTGTTCAGCCCAAGTCTTGTTGTAAATTAAAATGTCATCCATATACACCACTACAAAAGTATTGGTGAATGGTCGAAGGATATCGTCCATCATCCTCATGAAAGTGGATGGATCATTTTTCAAACCAAAGGGCATGACCAACCATTCAAAAATTCCTTCATTTGACTTGAAGGTGGTCTTCCATACATCTGTCTATTCTATCGGGACCTGGTGGTAGCCAGAATTCAGATCAATCTTACTGAAGTATTTGGCCCCCATGAGTTGATCAAGGAGGTCATTGATTTGGGTAATCAGGTATCGGCTTCTGATAGTTATTTTATTCAGAGCCCGATAATCAATACAGAGTCACCAGGTTCCATCTATCTTTTGTACCAGCATGATTGGTCTCCCACAAGGTGATGAGTTGGGGTGGATGTGCCCCTTGTGGAGAAGTTCTTGGATTTTTCGCTTGATCTCTTCATTCTCTAACAAAGAGAAATGATAGACTGGCCCATTGGGCAATGGTGTGTCGGGGGTCATATCGATGGGGTGCTTGACCTGGCAGTGCAGAGGTACTCCTATAGCTGAGGAGAAGATATCCGAGTATTATTCCACGACCTTATTTACTTGCTTCTATGGAGAGGTTGACCACAGAGACCCTGGATGTGGCTACGAACTTTCGCTTATTCTGAGAGTGAATCATGAAGAAGACAAAATTCCCCATCTGAGAGATGACCTTCCTACATTGCTTAACAGAGATCAAAGAAATAACACTAGGTGGGACTGCCTCAGGTATCCTATACAATTTCCTGTTCAAAGTAATAATAGCACTATGAGGCCTAGACTCATAAATAGCATGACATTTCCATAAATAAGGTTGGCCCAAAAGAACATCATAAACTTCGAGAGGGGAAATATCACACAATACCTTGTCTTTGAAGGGCTTGATGTCATACGACAATCAACATTGTTGGCTGACGCGAGGATCGCTTCCTTGGCAGAGCCATCCAATAGTGTAGGGTTGTGGGTGCGGCGTTGTTGGCAAGGCCAACCACTTGACAACCTCTACCGAGCTGAGGTTCTTCTGGCTACCTCTATAAATGATGAAGTGCATCGGGGTACTTTTTACCCACATTTGTGAATGGAAGAGGCGCTCTCCTTCTTCTGGCTCATCTAGTTCACCAGGCTGGAGCTTGGTGGTAGCAACGGTGGCACTGGGTTCCATGTCAATGATCCATCTTCCCCTTTCTGGTTCTATCTCGGAGTCAGAATTTGCATTTGATTTAGAGGCTTTCACTTCAGCCACTAGCAACTACTTTGAGCAACAGTCAGCAGTGTTATGCCAAGGGATATTATGGAAGTCGCACCACTTCCCGGTATCTTTCTTTGTCTTTTCGGTGTCCTTCTTTTCTTGCGTCTTGTAGTGGTTGTCCTAATACTGTCCATCTTTTCTCTGTCCTTTGTTCAGTGGGTTGGGGTTGCCCTTTCCTGGATTTTGTTGTGAGGGGTTCCCAAGCCCAAATTTCCGCGTCTTTTGTTTGAGCTTCTGCTCGATTTTGACGGCATATCGGTAGGTCGCACCCAAGGATGAGATGTACAGAAATTCCATTTTTGTATGGATCTATCTATGCAAAGCACCGTGATACTTGAGCACTAGATGTCGCTCTAAATCTTTGATACCCAACTTGGTGCACAAGGTATGGAAGATATTTGTGAAATCTGGCACTGCTTGGTCTCTTTCTTGCCGCAGTGTGGTCCATTTGGTATGCAGGTCGTCATAACTTCTGACAGGGTAGTATTGTTCCTTAATAGCATCCCTAAAGGATTCCCAAGTGGTTGTGATTGAAAATAATGAGGTTTCCTCTGTTTCTTTTTTCTCACAGAAAGTTTCCCACCAATCTTTGACATGGGGAACGACTTTGAGGAGCGCAAAAGTAATCTTTTCTCTATTAGAAAATTTATGAACAGAAAAATACCCTTATAGTAGATTCAACCACTTTTCTACAACATCTGTGTCTATCTGAACTTCAAATATAGGAATATCAAAGTTTATTTGTACCTTGAAGGGGGCGATGCCTTCGTTCGAAGAAGATGCGTTGCCTGTTGGTAGTCGTCGAAGCATTTGCACGAAACTATCCATCATCTCGTTCCTTTGTTGCATGAGGGATTCATCAATCAATAGTTTGAAAGGATCTCCTATCCCATAATCTTTCTTTTCTCCTACCATGGGAAGTCGCTTGGGCATGCGAGAGATTCTATCCTCAAGAGAAACAAGCTCGAAACCCAAATCTTTGTACTCCGACCTCGTTGGGGACATGCATTAAGACGACAAGGAGCAGACCGCTCTGATACCACTGATCCAAATTTTATGAGTAGAAATAAATGAATACATATTATTAATAGGTTCTTAACACAAAATAACAAAGATACAGTAAAACTGGTTTTCTATTCAATAACGAATTAAGATGAAACTGTAAAATGCAGCGGAAACAAGCTTGTTGGAATGGTGGTGGCTTATCTCTAAGAAGAGATGTGATGGAAGCGCTCATTCACAAGAAGAAGGTTACAATGAGGCTCTGAAGGAATTTTTAGAATAAGAAAGAATTTCAAAAACCTAACCCTAGGAGATGAAGCGCCAAAAGTCATGTGGGTAAGTTAGTACATCAACTTCCCGGGGTCGTAACTTTTGCATACGATATTCATTTTAGGAATGTGATAGCCCATTGGAAAGTTATCGTCGAGGAGATTCATTTTTTTGGATCAATAATTCCTTCAATTATCATTGAGGAGATTGATACCGAAAAACCTTCATTTACGCCCTCAAAATGGTCCCGAAAGTTAAAACTGCTAAAAATAGTAAATTACCAAAAATGTCAAAAAATTATTTTGAGCTAGTTGGAAAAGGTGGGTAGCCACTGATATCCATCTGGATCAGCTACATATGCACTTCATCAGAAAACTCATTCATGATTAATTTATTGAAGTGTTATTTTTCCCTACAGAAGATTAAGTTGCACACATTTTCACAATGTCTCTTATAGAAACAAAGTTTTCCAAACTTCAATCTATATTAGAAGTTTGAGAAATCATCATTAAGGGGAAATAGGCTATAATTCCTCCTTCCTTATCCTATTGTGTCTCCTTTGTAAATCCTTCAATTCTATCCTAAATTATTCTTAACTAACTCCTAAGTGTCTAAATATCCTAACATTATTTTAGTGTCTAAATATACTAACATTATTTTAATCCATGGAATAACATTTAGGAATTATTTCCATACACTCCATACATTGACATGCACATATTACCCATACAAGCACTAGACTAAAATCCCCTTGTAGTTGTATCTTTGTGAATATTTGTTCCTTAATGGAAATATGATAGTATTTTGCATTTTTTTACTATAGAAACAAATACCAAATTCTTAGGTTCTATTCATATGATTTTCATTTGATAAAGCATCATTAGTACTTCCATATGAATGTTATTTTTTACATAACGTTTAATTACCTCCCTTTTATAGCATTAATTTCAAACCTAAAGGGCCAAAACAGAATCTAGCAGAAGATGAAAGCCAAGACACAAGTCTAGCTTGGGATTTGGGCTCTTTTTAGGGTCGTTGCTTGTCATACATAGGAAAACAGGTGACTAGTCACTGGCCATCTATAGTGAAACCATAGACGACCTCTACAACCTTCAAGATTCATGGATTTTTGAAGAGGAAAGCGAGGGATGAGTTGGTTCTTCATGGCATGAGATTTGGAAATCACATCATTCGAGTATCTATTGGTCTCTAGAAGATATAGAATCTCTTCCAAGACACTTCCAAGGATCTATTTAAAGAAGGAAAATATTGAGCATAGAAAGAAATAATAATTTACAAAGTTATGCTTTCCAAATATAGAGGAGCTCCTCCATTCTGCAACAACCATAATAAGATTGTCTAGTTTGATTAAGAAGTTGAGGAGGATCAAGGAGAAAGGGGACAAGGAGGATTCATCTACACCGAAGGTATGATATTTGATGTATTCTTTGCATTTTGAGATAATAGAACATTGGTTTTCCCCATAAATATTTATGTTGTGTTCATGAATTTTTAGATATGGTATTGTAATGAATAGATCATCTTAGATTTGAACTAGATTAGTAATTTATAGCACACGGAAAATAAGTAGATTGGTGTTTGTATGTTTCTTGTGTGCAAGGAGCATGTTGCAAGGATTGGAGCTAGAAATCAAGATATGCAAGAACCAATACATACAAGGACAACCTTTAGAAGTAAGGTATTCCATTCTCTTCCCTCTTGGTATTAAAGAAATTTCTTATTTAGATCTAGGAAATCTATAGAAACATATCCCTCTATCTATGTAGGATAATTAAGCATATCCTAGGGAGATGTTGCTTCCCACTCATGAGATTTTCCCCATAACAAAACTAGGGATGAATATTTTATTCTTCTCTAGTTTAGAATCCCTTTCCAATTATCCTTTGTTTATGTATTTTATTTAGTTTTTTTCTTCCTTGTTACTTCCTTAGAGTCTAGATCTCTTAGATTTGACATATTTTTCCTTTTCTTAAAAAAACAAATATTGTAGTCGCTTATTGCACTATTGGTGTCAAGTGATGAGTCACTTGTTGCGAGTCCTGCAACCTATGATGATCCTTGTAAATTGGAAATTTTTATAATTGTCATACTTATGTGATCAGATATGATTTATTGAATCCCAGGGATATTTGATCTATAATAATGAGATATTACCTCTGATTGAGTCTTATTTCCACATCATGTGTCTTCAATTCAAGTTTGAAGTGTGTTTGTGTGGATTTCTTGTGTTGCTTGGGAATACTTTATTGTCGTCTAGTGATCCATTGAAGTTGGGAAGTGCACCCAAATAATATAATCATATCTAGTACTTTCATTTATTGATTGCATTTGGTTTGTGTACCATCTTGTGATTAGTGTTCATTGCTATATATACACTCATAGTGATATTTGAGTCATATTCTTGTAGAGACATTATAGTGGGATTTTCAGCATCACTACCAACTTCCTACAACCCATGCTTGCTGGTTTGTTGGTTTTCCATTTGTGAATTATGTTTCTACTTAGATTTAGAAACCCTTTGCATTATATTTGCAAAAATAAAAAAATTATTTGCATGCATAAATATTTTGAAGCATTAAAGACAAAGTGCATTGGTGAAGTGTTTGGTTTGAGTTCTTTTAAGAATTTTGGATCTAAATTGTTTTCTTGGTTGCTTAGTGTTTGAGATTATGTTTTGAAGTGTCTAAAGAAAAATATCAATTTACCCTCCCATAGTTATAATTCATCAAATCAAACAAGTGCATTGTCATTTTTTCATTGCTTTGGTTGGGTCAAGAGTAAACACCATAAAAAACTTTCATCCATTTTCCCTTTGACATAACAAAAACCAAAACCATAACAAAGGATTCATAAATTAAAATCAACTAGGCTCTTTTATTTGTTAGAAAACTAACATTAGATACATTTAGGGAAATGTAACAGGATTGGAGAGTAAACTCTCCAAGGCCACCAAAATGAAACATAGAGTCATTAAAGAGTGTAAAACTATTTTTTTCAACCAATGTGTTAGGAAGCGCCTCTAACACATGAGTTAAGAATGAGGTCGCATCGAGGAAAGTAGGGAGATTACCCCTTTCTACTTTATATATATATATATATATATATATATATATATATATATATATATATATATATATATATATATATATATAGCTTTGATTACTATGTATACGAGGGTTTTATTGGTGCCATGCCTTTGTGTGAGGTAACACCTTCGAAAATTTTGGCATAGTTACCCTTCGCTTACTTGTGGTTGGACCTATGACTGTTCACTTGATCATTGATTGTGAGGTGGTATCCTTAGTCACCATTCTTAGGTAGCTACATATGTGAGTGTAGGTGGGACATGCCTCTAATACCTAGGGAAGACGTGTATTCGATATCATAGTTCCCTCGGAGGGTGCCTCCCTTAATAAAGGGTGCTTGCACCAGTTATGGTTGTTTCATGTCAATCATCATAATAGCTCCTCATATGTTTGATAGCCAATATTTTTGGGACTTCATCTCCCCCAGAGGGTTCATTTTCAAAATGCCCATGTTGGATGTTTCTCGTGTTGACCCAGGTTCTATTTTAGGTTTGCAACTGTTAGGTAGCTAGAGAGGTAGTGAGGGGACCAGAGGGCCCATAGTGATAATAGTGGAGGCCATTAAATGTAAGGTGGAATAAGTCCACTATAGTATTAAATAAGGCCCTCTATGGTAGTAGATATAATAAATGTAATACTTACTATAAGGTTATACTTCTAGAGGGTTCCTCGTCTAGAATGTTCTTAAGTGGTTGGTAGCACTATATAAAGGGGTTCAAACAATGTAATGGGATAAGAAGATAATTATTGTAATTGGAGCAGTAGCTAAATAGGAGGAAGACTCCTTGAAGATGAAAGTGAACAGGAGATGATCTCTTCCATAATAGGATCCATTGTATGGTGTTTCCCTACCTCAAGGGTTTTGATATAATAAAGTGGTGGTTTTCTATATTGTTCCATATATCTTGTGTGGTGATTGTATTCAGATATATTTGGTACTATTTTGGTATTTTGTGTTCAAGTATTTGGTACTTAACAATTGGTATCAAACAACTTTCCTTGGCCAAAGAAGGGAAGAACTTTTGGCTCTTTTTGCAAATTGTTTTCTAGGAAAAAAAGAGGGTGGCACACTTCAAGTTCTGATCTAAAGATTTCTGAGCTGAATTTGGAAAAACAAATTGGATATTTAAATTCCTCTCAGAAAAATGCCCAATTTCAAAAAACAAATCGGTTGAAACGAAGTCCGGGAAGTAAAGTTATGAGCATTTTAAATTCGACAAATTTTTAGGGTTTTCCGAAAAAAGCCGCGCGATTTGCACAGTAAGTTATTTTTAAACCATGGTTTCATGTTGAACATTCCTTCCAAGAAAGATGTATTTCACAGGAAAATATGATCGTATTAGTATTGACGAATTCATAAAAATTGTAAAATCAGAGACTCCAATAACTTGGAGAATAAGGCTATCCTCTTGCTTAATGGATTATACTGAGATATGGTGGTGATCATTGAACTCTACCAAGATGATGGAACTTTCCGATGCAACATTTGAAAATTTATTTTTAGAAAAGTGGTCTCAAGCCAAGAGTAAGAATAAAGAAATCACCATGGGTTTATTTTCATGTGGTAACTCTATATTAGAAGTTCCATGATGTATTAAAAAAGAAAATACCATTGTTTCTATTAACCCTAGTTGCATGCATAATTTTATCAATGTTCAATTGGTTAATAGATTGCAAGTTCCTGCAAATAATATTCAAAGCACACAGATTGAAAGTGAAAATATTCAAATTTTTAAATATTTGAAGCTCACTATGGATACATATGTGTTGCATTCTGATTTTCATGCTATAGATATGGTTGATGTGGATATAGTTTTGGAATATCCTTGGATGGACTCAGTTGGTACAATTAATATTAATGTGAAAAAGAAGTTTCTAAATATTTGGTACAAGAAAAAGAAAACTACATTGTAAGATGTGTCTCTTAGTAATAAAGAAGGGCCTATGGGGGAAAAAATTAAGTTATTGTTGAGTCTGAGTTGAATTAGAGGTAGAGTCTACAGAAGGAGATGAAGAAAACCCACAAGAAGGACACATTAAAGAAGCTAAGGAGGTCATTGAATCAAAGACACAATGTGTTGCAGATTTGAAGAAAAAAGAACAGATTCCCACATTTGTTGTATATCGTCATCCACGTCATATAGAGAAACACCAATCATCAAATCAAGGGCATGAGAATCAACACACTTATGCACCAATAGGGCACCAAAAAGTAAATGAATCTGGAGATACATGGAAGCCTACCAACAGTATAGGAAGACATCAAGCTAGAGAACCAATTCCATGGAAACATCAACACGATGCAGAGCAAGATCAGGGTGGAAAGGCATCAGTTGGACATCATGTTTGTATTCCATTAGGATGGATGGATGGTCACACTTGGTACCAGTTGGATACATTCCTTAGCCGATCATATTGTATGGTTTCTTCTCATGTTTCGAGGATGAAACACGTGAAGGGGGATGGAATGTATTATACCTAATGGGGTAATATGGGGTACCTAGGGAGGTACCCAATGGGAATGTGGTTATGTAATATTAGTGGAATTCATTAAATGTAAGGTGGACTAGGTCCACTATATTAAATAATGCCCACTATGGTAGTTAGATATAATAAATGTCAGAAGGATTTCTAGAATGTTCCTAGGAGATAGAGAGTGTTATATAAAGAAGTGTAAGCAATGTATTGAAGCATAGTGAAGAATATGGTCATCGTAAAAAGAAAGTATTGCTTGAGGAGTGAATTCCTTCCATAAGGAATAATATATGGTGTTACCATACCTCAAGGGTTTTCTCTATTTCTTGTGTTCAGTATTTGGTGAATGGTTTGGATTATTCTTGTTGACATTTTGGGTTTATTTTGAGATTTATCTCCATATCTATTTATGTACTTAACAATTGGTATCAAAATATCGACATTTTAAAATATGTAATTTTTCAAGGTTTCTTCCAGGGATGGCAGTGCAATTTTTTTTATTTATGTAGCATCTAGAGGCCAAATTTCCTAAAACAAATTACAGATCTGAGTTCCTATTTCAAAAATATCTTATTTCAAAAATCAAATCACCCAAATTGGAGCTTCGGAAGTAAAGATATCGTTGATTTAAAATCAACCATTTGGAGGGTTTTTCTTGGCGACGACGAAACTACAGAGTTCATAACTTTTCATAAGGTGATTAGATTGCTACCAGATTAGTTCCATTGGATAGAGGATTTTTAGAGATTTATTTTGGTATCTAATATGTGGTATTTCCCATGTATATTGACTTTCAATCCCTCATGGCCTTACTACACAAACTGGAAGCCTCCAACGCGATATGGAAGTTATTAAAGAGATCATACTTGTAGCACAGGAGAGATATATTTGGAATCTCATGTAAATTGACATCACATTAGAATATACTCAAGAAATATATGCTTGATATGATTACAAGGAATATTGTGAGGATTGGTATATGGAAAATTGTAATCTTTGGGATGATAATTGCTTTCATATTTTATTTGATGACTCTACTCCACCTTATGTAGAGCACATTATGGAGAACAACCCAGAGCCTTCTATGAATACTACTTTTCAGTATTCTCCAGTACTAGTGTGTTATTTACATGGTTTTTTGGATGTGGAGGGATCTACATATGTGTATCCCCATGATATTTGTATCTCTTTGGAGCATCATTTTCAACTGGTTCTTGAGTTCATATATCTCCTGTGTGGAGTTCACATGAGCACTTGGACATGGGACCCTGGTTTACAATGGTGGTTGGACTACTTCATCATAGTGGCTTTTATTTCTACATGGGACCTGTTGAGGAAAAGATATGAAATGATCTTACTTAAGAATTTTCAGATTTTTCTTGGCTAAAGAAAAATAGACGGGAATATCACCCTACCTTTATAGCCATCAAAATTAATATCCCAACTCACAAGTATTGATTAAAAGTGTCTAGGGTGGTTTTTTATAAATAAAATCTTGTTGAAAAATTCCTTATTTATGTGATTTTCTGAACATAACAGTTTATGAATAAATATAGAGACAGATGTAAAGACACCAAGGTGATAATCAAGACAGATGAGACATAAAACAAACCTTTATTTCATTCCAATTCATCAAAGAGTCATTCTCTTTACAAAATTTCGTGAAGAAGGTTTGGACCAAAGTGAAACTTAGACATCCCCGATGAAACACACAAAAGGACCTCTAACAGAAAATCAAAAATTAAACTCTAAAAGTTGGATCAGCTTGCCACATATTGTTTCCCACTTGACTCTACACAATAGCCTTTTCCAGTCATGAAAACTAATTCACAGACAGACAAGTCTACAAAGACTATCAAAGATAGATCAACACCTCTAAAAAACAAGTGTCTGAATGATGTAATTCAGCCCTGAATCTTGTTGTCTACAATAAGACCATGCTATCATAAAAAAAAATTAGGCTTATGATAAATTAAGGAATGAATGAAAACTGAACTATCTCAACACAAACTCAAAGAGAAAACCTTAGTATGCTTCTTCTTCTATGCTCTATTTTTCCTTCCTTTCCTTTTTTCCTTTAAGCCAATTAGAATTGGTTGAAGTAGTTGAACTACTTCATTAGTTAAGTTAACTAAAAACTCAACAAACTTTTTAGTTTGGGGAAAAGTAATAAATCATAATAAGGGTTTTAAATAAATAATAACTAGTAGGTGGGACCCCTTGTGACTCCCCTTTAACAATCATAACATAACTAGTTAATTAAACAAAAAACATCCCTCCTTGTGACTCCAACCATCTCATTCATGTTTGACAATTTATCACATTGATATTTGAAATTATTTTCAAAAATATATTACTCATATATCCAAAAAAACCATGTTGTCCTAAAAATCAGAAGTCAATTGTTCTCAACAATAAATAAAACTTTAACATCCATATTTTCCAGTCTGTGAGGCAATCTTTCCCTCGTTGGTGCTATCACCTTTTAATCTCTCTGAATTTTCCTTAGGTTGTGTGGACCCTTTAGGCTTAATCTCACTAATCACATGAGAGAAATTGTCCCTCAAATGCATGCGGGAGGACACAGATTTTTCAGAATCATTTCAAGGTGAGGAAGGGGAAGTAGTGACTTTCCCTTTGTCAGGGGCATGGTGGGCCTTGGTTTTCAACCTTTTTCTTGAAAATCTCATTCCTGTATGCATAATTGATTAGCAAGTAGTTTCTTTAGCAACCATACATGACAACTCTTTTAAAAATATGAAATAAATTTTGGCTCAGTAACATATCAGACTCATGCAATCCAATCTATACAATTGTTTAGTACTCATTTATGAGCAGGGGGTGAATAAGGGTTCTGGGGTATGTGAGGGATTTGAATTGATCAAAAAAATGTAAACCAAAGAAAATATCATTGTAATCCATCCATGTGATCTTAAACTATCACAATACAGAGCTCCTCTTAACTATAATTAAATTTTAGGAACAAGGAGTGAGTAATGAATATGGGAAGGCGAGGGGATTGCGATTAATGAAAAGTGAAATAATGGTAGGGAAAAAATGGATATTGTTCATAAAAACAATTAAGTAATCCATAAAACCATTTTGTATTTAATGCAAACATTTCAACACTAACCAAACAAATTTTGTGATCAATTAAACAATCACTATGTGTAATTTAGCCATTACTAAGTGTTAAACTTGATCACAGTTCACATTTAAATCCTTAACACTTCCAATTAGTCACATTGTCATCATACTCAAATAATATGCCTTTCAACAACCTGTATAAAAATTGTTTGTCCTCTCACTTCTTCTTTTAAACATTTAAACAATCCCAATGAACGAACAACCATTCGTATCGACTATGTTCAGCATCCAAATCATCAACCATCATCATAAATTAAACCTTTAAGTCAAACACAGACACAAGCTATTTTAAAATCCTGCCTAATTGCATTCCTCTAATCATTTTAACATTTAAATTGCAACAAGACCATACTGTTATAGAACCTGTGCCCATTTTTGATGGTGTAATAACTGATACGATGCACGATATCCATAAAACATACACAACAAGCAATTAGGTCACAAATATCAATTCTTTAAATTGCAATGATCCTGATCGAGCAATTTAAACACAGAGTAACAACAACCATCATTTAAATTCATAATACGTTGTAGAAAACATACAACTCAACGCATAGCGCAAGGAAACATACTCCCAATCAAACCATAAACAATGTTTGAGTTATCAATCCAACACAAGGAGGTAGTGACTGTATGCCCGATTCCAATTCCCAAATCAATCAATTAAAACCATGTTGAGACATCGAATCAACTATCATGATAAATGAATACAGTGATTATACACAAAAAATCATTTCAAACTTCAATTGTGTAATCAACTCGATCAACAGAGACAAGCCCATAATCAAACTACTATCGACACTACTCCACAACAGTCAACAATATACCCAACCATAAATAACTGGTTCATTTACCAAAATTGGGCTTGAATAACCAAGGGTTCTCTCTATGGATCAACATAGGGAGATTAGAGTCGACCACCCATAGCAGGTGAGAATATTTCGAGACAATACGATGGACACACAAGCCATATCACCAATATCTTCATAGACATGGTAACAATTCACGAGATAGGAGAGACTATGAATAGAGGTGTAGAGGCTTCTCATAATAAAACTGAGAACACACAGTGCATAACCCTCGTGGTTTTCCAAATCAACCCGCATAATGTTGATATAAAAATAGAGCCATGAAATAACAACCAACCCTAAAGCCATGATCTTGGCATAATAGACACCCAAACCAACTATGTTGAAACCACAATCATATACGAATCAACGGTTGGGTAGGTGTTATATTCTTTGCATGTGTGTGTGTGGGTGTGCCATAAATGACAACTGCGTCTGATGATCCCTCTAGTAGTTCTCTTTGTTTCATGTGTGTCGGGCGCTTTCCTAGGGGGGGGTAGGTATGCCCCCCCTGGTTACGTGAAATGTTCAACAACGGGCAGTAGTCTGGGGCAGTGCCCTGAAATTTGTTTTTGGCCGGTTTTTGCTATTTTTAGCGGATTTTGCTATTTTCAGCGGTTTTGTAAATTAATCTCGGATTAAGGGATTAGGGTTTTGGTATCTATGAAATAGCTGAAAACATTGTATATATATTGTATAGTGATTGGTGAAATTTGATATAATGAATATAAGAAAGGTTTTCCCGATTGAGGGTTTCTGGTATAAATCTCTGTGTACTATGTGAATGAGCCATTGATTAATTTATGTTTTGCTTAAGAATATATATGCATTTCTTTACTTCATAGGTTTAAAACTTACATGTGGTATCAGAGCTTGTTTTTGGCTTCAGAGGGATGCCTTTGTTGTTGAGGGTTTGGCTCGGTCTTGATAGATCAAGTTTATCTTAGGTCTGTGATAAACCTAGGTTTAGTGGGAGCTTTTGCAATGGTGATTTGAGTGCAGAAAGAGAAATGGAAAGCTATTCTAGAATCG
>ML785778.1:375501-398381 GCA_009831015.1 Picea engelmannii | reverse complement strand
TCTGGCTTTTCAAACAGAGGGCATGATTGATGCTTTCTTTCGAGAGTGTTTTATCAGTGGCCTCAAGGAGGAGATTAGGGCCCATGTCCTCATGGCTCGACCTACGACTTGGGTGGAGGCTACCAAAAAAGCTAAATAAGAACAACAAATTATTTCCTCTCAAAACCGTAATCCTTCCTTTATCCTGTGCCCTAAACCAGTAAACCCCACTACTCCCTCCGCCCCATTAAAAATCCAAAAATTGACCCGGGCTGAAATGGTTGAACGCCAACTCAAAGGCCTCTGTTATAATTGTGATGAAAAATATTTCCCAGGCCACAAATGTAAGGAACAAAAGCTCTTTATGGCCATCTCGGAGGATATTCAAGAAGACGATGATGACACTTCCCCTGTGCCCGAGTCACCAAAAAATTCTGAAATAAACCCTCCTTCCGACCCTCCCGAAGTGGAACCAATCATCTCCCTCAATGCTCTCACTGGCTTCTTTGCCCCCTGTTATCCCTGATATCTAGGGATAACTAGGATATCATGTCTCGAGGCCCACATGATCCTAGACATGGAGTACCGAGAGCAGGGTTGACTTGAGCATGGTCCTTGAGGGCTCATCTTTCTTCTTCTTAGCCAGACTTGTCCTGTCAGTAGTAGCAGCTTCCATCACCACCGGCTTGGGCTTGCATCGGAGAGGGATCTTGTTCGATGAGGTAATTGGTCCGAGGTATCATGGTATGTGTCATATTTGATTGTTATAACCTTCTTACATATGCATTAGGTTCCTTTCATTTCGGATGACTTCTTGGATCTTACACTAATCTACTTGACCACTGTTGGGGTGACTGATGGGGTAACTTGGCAAGCTAGTATTCATGGGTTTTGGTTAGCCACCAAGGGGGGTTTGTAGAGCCATCGTCCTCTCCCACCATCTTATCACTTTTACATCTTATACCCCACTCATCTATCCCATTCCCCTAGTCTGGCCATTAGGATGACCTCTCAGGGTACATTTTGTCTTGTGGGAAGAAGGGGCTAAAGGCCTAGGGGGTAAAAGCAGCTGGTAAAAGATAAAAGCCATAGGAAAATAAAACCTAGAGATGCTTCACCCAGGGGATCCCTGAGAAGGCAATAAAAATCCTCTCGATAAGAAACTAAGGGAACCTAAGAAAAATGATAAAATAAATAAATGCAAGACCTAACCAAGAGGATGGGAGGTCTCATCATGAGTCAGCCCATTATGTTCATAGGTATTTAACAGTATGACATTGCCACCATCTGGTCACCAAACCAGGGCAGTGACCTTTGGTTGCATGGCCAAAGGAAAGGGGGTCTCATCATGAGCCAACCTTCTCATTTCTGCAAAGATACTAGTGGGTAACACTGTCAGCTCTGGCCACCAAGCCAAGGCAGTGTCCTCTTCATCAGACCTTGTAGTAAACAGAAATAAAAGAAATATAAGGCAATAAAAGGGCTTGGAAAAAATGCATCCATGACGGGTACAACTCGCCTCCTACAAAGGCACCCACAGACAACACCAGCCCTTGGTCTTACTATGACTGGACATCCCTAAAACCATATCACCTCATTACACATGGCTTGAATGATCCTTTGAGGAAAATTTCCATCTCTTGTGGGTATTATCCCAATAGGTTGTTCTTTTGGTTTCCTCGGCTTTGTATAGTAGATCTGTGTAATGTCTTTGAGCTCTTAGATGATTTGTTAGGGATTTCATACATATGTTTGATAACTTTAATGATGAGATATGATTTACATTGCTATGGTATCTAGGACTGATGAGCCCATGGAGGGCATAGTCTTTGATGTGCAGGACCATACCCGGTGGACAGGTACCAGAGGATCGGTGCACATGGGGAGATGATTAGCTCGGACCTCCATGGGGCTGAAGAGCCCATTAGATGGTTGCTGGGATGGTAGAGGCAGGATAGAGTTATGACAAGCCCTTGCATGGAGTAGAAGAAGGATGCCCTCATCAGGATGTTTTGGCAGATATTTGACCTATGGGGATCAGCCCCTGCAGATGGGATGATGGCCTTGATGGACAGGACGCCACCCAGGACAGGCTGGATGTTTTCTGGAGCAGATGGTAGTGTGCTGGGCTTGTTTGGCACACATGGTAGGTTGCAGGAGCCCCAGAGGGGCCAACGTTTGGCTTGTTGGATGATGATTATGCCCTGAAAGGGCCAACGTCTTAGCACTGCTTAGCATAAATGTTCAACATAAATTTAAAATTATTCCACAGCATGAAAATAACTCAACAATTCATAAATAAAATACCTGTTACTGATGCTAATTTCCGCCGATATGGTTGTCCTTTCCCTACTGCCTTTCCTAGCCTAATGCACTGACCAACTCTACCCAAACTGACTAACCTCCCAGCCAGCTAGGAACAACCTGTCTAGCTCCCTAGCTCCAGGAAGCTGAAAGGAATCCTGGCCCCCGTGCCCAAAACCCCCAGCAACCCAGTGCCCCCTGCAATGGTTCACTAAAAACTGCAGAACCCAACAACAGAACCAGAAAATCCCCAAAACCGGAACTACAATCTCTCTTCTCCTGTAATTCTTCCTTCCCCCTCTTCTCCTCCCCAACTCTCCTTCCCCTCATTAATTTCCTTATCCCCTCCTTTATTAATGGATCCCCTTCTTTATTATCTTATCCCCTTATTTATTATCTTATCCCCTCCATTTAATGTTTCTTTCCCCCCTTTCATACGTAAGTCTTTAATAAATTAAATTATTAACCCCTTTAATTCTTTACTCAAATAATTAATGAGTCAATTAATTAATTAATTAATTAATCATTGACATATATGAACAAGTAATTAATAAATAATTAATTAGTTAATATTATTAAGAAATAATTATTGTTTAACTAACATATTAGGACAGTCAGATTATCAAATTAATTATAATTAATAATCCCTATACTTCTATTTAACCAGGGTTGTTACATAAAGCATGTGAAGTCTCAAGCCATAAAATCTCAATCAACCTATATATATACAAGATGTATATGATTGTAAAGGGTTAGATGGTGTAGATGATATAGATGAGTTATGTGGGTGTAGACAGGATTATCATTTACTCCATGTAGGTTCTTTGATTGCAATTTGTATCCATTTTGGGAAAAGGGTAGATATATCTCTGAGGAATGAGTATGGAGCCAAAGAATCTTGTAAAAGAGTAATGACTTGTATCTATTAAATTGTATCTAAGAAGATATTTTGATGATAATATATGGAAGGACCTGAAATTTTGAAATATTATATGTAATTCTCTGTCTATGGTTATGAATTGTATCTTTACTTTACTTCTCCATGTATGAAAAGATCAATATGTTATACTTGGTTGCAAACACTATCGCAACTCTGTTGTCTTTATTTCTAGTTATGAATGAGTTCAGATTCTCTCTTTGAGTATTTCATCTTGCGCAAGACTATGGTGAATCTTAAGGATTCTAGAAATCCACCTAAGTATTCTCCTTGCCCTTCCCTATATTCTTGTCTTGGTTGCACTTCGGATAAGACTTCTTCTCTCCAGAGAAGATGGAAATGCCAACACTCTAGAAAACTCGGTGCCTTTTGTTGGTAAACTGAGAAGGACCTTGGCCTGATCAACTTCTCACAACAAAATGGTTTCGCTGTCGAGACTTGCGTTAAAATGGAACCTGTAGGGAGAGTGCTTCCATGGATTCACTGATCTGATATTCACCAGTGGTGGGAGAAAAATTGTGATGCCTTCATATGGAAAGAAGAGGCTCTGTGAGGAAACTCTATGAAAGATACACGGGAGGTTGTCTCTTACTCAAAAAGAGCGAGTGACCAGTACGAGATATTCTGGGTTAAGTTTTCGGAAGAAATTTTCCAATGGACAGATAGGCTCCAAGAAGCTCCAGAATTCCAAGAACGAGTCAAGAAGACCTGTTCTTTGGATACAAAAAATATTGCAGCGCTTCATCGTCTAGATCATCTGGTAACGTGAGCGATCAATTTTTGGGTCAATACAACATTGGAAGGATACATTATCGATTTTGCGGCTGAGAACCACCAATATTTTTCATGGGAAAAAGTAGATTACAAGAAATATGCAAGGGGAATATCGTTGAGAGAAATCCCCCTATGGATTAAGGTTTTCTTGATGGAAGAGGGGATGATAACTATGTCCCCGGTTGAGATGGTAGCCTAAACAACCTCACTTGGGGTGGGGTGAGTTTGGGGTGGAATCATGGCCAGAGAGAAGGGAGAGGGTTCTTTGACAAATGGGGGAGTAGCAAGAAATGGACTCAAGGGATGATCGAGCCTTGAAAAGAGCCTCCATAGTTGAGAAATGGTGGTGCAGTAAGATAAAGAAAGAAACAAAACAATCTAAGAATTTGTGGAAAGTAGTCAGACTAGGAGAAGTCAAGGAAGGAAAGATGGAAGAGTTATGAAAGATGAGAAGACATGAAACATCGTCTAGTCAAACATTAAGTGAGAGAGAAGCACAGAGAGAAATAAATCCCCAAGAGGGTGGATGAGAAGAAGAATGTGTAGAAGCATGGGAAAAGGAAGTTGACATAGATCTTGTAGAAGAAATAGAATATTCAACCTCGATAATAGGAAAGATCGGGAATATAGCTGAAGAGACCGCTCTAGAGGATGAGAATGAGACCCCCTAGATAAAAGAAATGCACCCAAAAGCCAATGGCACCATCCCTGAATCACCCATACCCCAAGCATCTTATATACAAGTGGTAAATTCTATAATACCTTCTTATGTTATTCATGTTCCAGTACAGTCAGTTAGTCAGTCACAACTGATAAGCGCAAATACTGGGAGGATATTGGGATCCCCTGGTAGATCGCAACCAAGACTGTTATGTTTTATATTGATAGGAGCAATAAGATCAACAATGGTTGGTAATGTGGGAGGTTCGATTACTTGATACCCATAATTATGGGGTAAGGGATATGAGGATGTTGAGTAGCATTGGTTCTTATGTGAAGCAATCTGTAGGTCGAGAGGGACTCTAGACACAAATAAATTGGTTGAGTTCCAGACTACCTTGAGAGATCGTGCTCTCAAATGGTACATGAAGGATATTGAGCTAGGATTTCCAGTAGCACAAGGACAAGTGTTCACACTTGACCAAGTACAGATAAAATTCATAGCGGAGTTTAAGCTACCTCAGTCAAAACAACAAGCTCTATCTGAGTTGTGTGAGATTCAACAAAGGGAAGGTGAATCAACCTGGGAATATAGTCACAAGTTTAAAGATGATATAGGGATGCTAGCGCATCCAATTCATGAGGAACATCAAAGAGAATGGTATATTCAAGGATTTCTACCTCTAACACAAATTATGTTAATGCAACAATGAATAGCCACTTTGACAGATGCCTTGGAACAATCAATGAAGATTGAAGCCATGGAAAGATATCTAAGGATCCTGAGAGTGAGAAGACCCCCAACAGATGAAAATTTTGTGCAAATATAAGGAAAAATATAGGCTCTTATAGAGAAGATTCAAGAATTGATGATACACAGACCAGGACGACCACAAGTCTGATGTACCAGATGCTACAAAGAATGACATCTAGTGAAAGGATGTCCATGGATGAGGGGAATGGGACCTCCTCAAAATCTGATGGGATCCTCACCAGGACCCATGGGAGGAGTTGCACAAGTATCCACAAATTTACCATTCCACACCTCAACCCCATATCATTCTTTTACATGTAATCAAGCATTGTCGCTAGTTGAGTATTGCGAGATTTGTTGAATTCATGGGCATGGGCCAAGGAAATGCCCTATTATTCAGAAGTATTCAAAAGTACTGAATATTGTACATTGTGATTTATGTGCATCTACCTCACATGCTACCAATCAGTGTAGAGTGTTGGATGCACATGCGAACAAACTAGATCGAACATCATTCAGGGTGAATGAAACCCCTCAGGGACCGGGAAGAGGTCGAGGAGGTGGAGCTAGAGGAGACTTCAGGGGAGGAAGAACCAGGGGAAGAGGACCAAGTATATGCTACAAATGTGATGAGAAAGGTCACATGGCTGGGGAGTGTCCTCTTCCGAGGAGGCTATGGTGCTCTCATTGTAGAAGCAATGGGCACACAACTGAAGACTTCCCAAAGCTAATTGCAAAATGAGAAGATCAGATACGTCGACAAGGAGATAATATTATAAACTCAGAGATAAATAGAGTCAACAAAGGAAAACTACCAAACATTAACATCGTTACTCAAGGAGGATAAAATACTGGCGCAGATGTTGATAATCTACCTCAGATCTAGAAATAAGTACCTAAGGAGGACAGGTATGACCCTCTGAAACAAAATCTATTCTTTAAAATTGAAATAGAATTCTTCCAGAGTATCCCTACCCCTGAGATGGAAGAAAATTCCCCTTAGGCTATCATTTATCTTATATTGTGCAGTTTCCTGCTTCACCCCCTGCACCCCAAAACGTCATAGTCTAGATCAAACAACCTGAGTAGTCACAAAATGTAGTTGACCTTTGGTTTCAATTATTTTATGATATTATTGGGAATGACCAGTTGACAGAAAAGTTGAGCAATTCCCTATACCTAGTCCTAGGAACCAAGGAATCCCCAGAAGTTAGAATAAGGACCGATATTCCTGAGAAGAATACTCAGAGAGTGCAAAGAAGGAAAACATGGACTCGAAAAGAGTTTATATTAGCAACCTATCTAGATGAGTTTGAGATTAAGGATGTTATGTTGGATCTAGGATCTGATGTTAACATGTTTCCTAACAAAAGTCGGGAAGATTTAGGGAAACCATAGTTGATATATTCCCCAATCCAATTGAGAATGACCAATTAGTACTACATTTTCCCAATAGGAAGGATGGAGAATGTGGAGAAAGATGTTGCGGGAGTAAATACTATAGCTGATTTTGAGGTGATCGAAATCATGGGAGATAAGGAACCTTATCCTGCACTACTTGGTACCGATTGGGCCTATGATAATTATTATGTCATTGACCTAAAGAGGGATACTATGACATTCAAAGCAGATGGAATCAAAGTAGTTCAACCCTTTGATTCACATGTAGGCCCTCGATATACAAAACCAATGGAAAACAATATGGAAGGAGAAGATTTGGATCAGCTATACAATGTAACAACAAGAACAAGAGAAGACTACATAAATCCTATTGTTGATGGATCAGTGATTTGGAGGAGCATACAATCTATAGAAAAAGATTCAGAAATGGCATTTGATAGTTGGCAACAAGTTTCATATAAAATATTTTCAAGAAGATGTGCAATTGTCATAGCAACTAGATGGGTTGGAACTGAGGTCATAAAACATATGATATATGATGGTACCACAGAACTTAACAATTTTTTGGTTAGCATGGAAGAAAATATAGCGTAGGATCAAAGGATTTCATTTCTGGACTTATCCCTCCAAGATACCCTTGGTATATGGTGGGCTAGTCACAAAGAATTGATTAAGAACTAGGAGGATGCAAAGCAACCTATCTGATATAGATTTCAAGATAAGGAGACGTTGAAATCAAAGATGCAGATGGATTTCCAAGTTGCACAACTATTCAATCGACAGTATGATCCTAAAGCACACATTGAACAATGCATGAGACAATGGCGAGTTGTGGAAATACAATCTCACTTGTGGGTTCAAGTATTTCCCCATTCTCTAGGTCCAATTATGAAATCTTGGTACATACATTAAGAGACTAGAAGGAAGACCAACAACTGGAAAATGTTATCATACCAATTTTTCAAGGACTTCTCTTTTACAAATAGGTACCTTGAGCTTAAGGTAGTCCTGCAAAGAATTAAAAAAGTCCTTTTTACCGATGCTGGTGAATGGAAATAAGAACCAGTGGTATGTGAAAATAATAGTCAAGTGCTTCAGTCTAACCTTCGTCTAGACATGGGAAATACACCTATATAATTTTATAATATTGAGAAGGATTTGGGAAACCTAGATGATTTAGATGAATTGAGAAACTTAGCCATTAAGGAAACAAAAGGAAGCAAAGAAATCTAGAACACCATACCCAACCAAACTGATAGTTCTTATAGTTATACATTGAAGTCGTGAAAAATCAATATAGGAACTACAAAGAAACCTAATATAGATATGGTAGTAGATTACTAGGATGAGAAAACTAGCCAAGAAATATAGAGCCTATCGTGGGAGTATGAGGACTTATTCCAAAAGACATTCTCAAAAATAAAATGGATTAAAGGATCTATGGGAGCGATGAAGATTGAACTAAAAATGGGATCAAAACCTGTAAGGCATAAACCATAGCATCTTAACCCCAGGGTGAAAGAGAAGGTTAAGA
The DNA here is from genome assembly GCA_009831015.1 of Picea engelmannii. Classification (NCBI taxonomy): domain Eukaryota; kingdom Viridiplantae; phylum Streptophyta; class Pinopsida; order Pinales; family Pinaceae; genus Picea; species Picea engelmannii. The sequence continues at coordinate 390,038 of ML785778.1, read as the reverse complement.
GGGAAATAGACAAGATGCTTGAGGCTGGACTTATTTTTCTAGTGGAAGAAGCAGAATGGGTTAGCCCTATATTCATCTAGAGAGAGAAAAGTACAGAGGACATTAGGGCATGTGTAGACTACATAATCCTTAACTCTACTTGTTTGAATGAGCCTTTCCCAACACCTTTTACTGACGAGGTGCTAGAACAAGTTGCGGGGAAAGAATCTTTCTCATTTACATATGGATTTTCGGGGTATCACCAAGTGATAATTGTTGAGGAAGACAAAAGGAAGACCACATTCATAACATAATGGGGGTTATTTGCATACAATGTGATGCCCTTCAGCCTAAAGAACACCCCTGTATTTTTTTCCCAAATTGTAATAACATCTTTCTGAGAATTTATTCACAAGTTTATAGAATTTTATATGGACGATTGGAAGGTATACACTCTACTCAAGGAACATGTAGTGCTACTACGTATGATGTTTGATAGATGTAGGGAATTATAGATACCTTTGAACCTCATAAAATGTATCTTTTGTGTGCCAGCTGGGAATTTGTTAGGCCACATAGCATGGCAAGAAGGAGTACTGGTATACTCAACCAAAGTTGCAGTCATTGTGAACATGGCACCGCCTACGAGCACCAAACAATTGCGCTCCATGTTGGGGCACACAGGGTACTATCACAGGTTTATCAGAAGGTATGAAAACATTATTGCACCCTTGGAAAATCTACTAAAGAAGTCAAAAGTGTTCCAGTTGACGCAAGAGTGTGATAAGCGCTTGGCATCCTTAAGGAAAAGCTCAACACAACACCTATTCTGATATTTCTGAACTAGGAAAATGAATTTCATGTGCACGTGGACGCATCAGGTATTGCCCTAGGATCCATCTTAGTGCAACCAAGAGATGGAGCCATGGATCATCCCATCTATATTTCTAGCAAGAAGTTTTTGCAAGCTAAGCACAACTATACAACCACAAAAAGGGAAGGTTTTAGCTATGATTTACGCTCTACATAAGTTTAGACATTACTTGTTAGGATCTCATTTTAAATTTTTTATTGATCATTCTGTGTTAAAATATCTAGTTAACAAGCCTGTCTTGGAAGAAATAATTTGTTGATGGTTGTTACTGTTTCAGGAATTTTCATTTGAGGTGATCATCAAACCTAGAATATGCAATGTGGGCCCTAAGCATCTATCCATATTAATTATAGAGAAAGTGGTGGAGTAGTCGGTGATCAACTCCCAAATGCAGACCTGTTCTGGGTTGAGGCCATACCAGAATACCTGGAAGACATAGAAGTCTTCTTAAGAACAAGAGCCTGTCTAGAAACGTACTCCACAACTCAGAAACTTCATATGGTGGTTAGAGTAGTGGACTATCAATTGATTGTGGAGATATTATATAATTTGGGCCTAGATAGTATCCTCGAGAGGTGTGTCTTAGATCATGAAAGACAAGACATACTATTGGGGTGCCAAAGTGGAGTTGTGGGAGGCCATGTGGGAGGAAAGGCCACTGCACAGAAGGTCATCCAAGATGGATTATGGTGGGCCACACTCTTCAAGGATGCAAAGTAATATGCTAGATCTTGCGACGTTTGTCAAAGAGTATGCAAGCCATCATGATGAGATGAATTTCTTCTTCAGCTAGTTCGAGCTCTACAAGCATTTGAGAAATGGGCAGTTGACTTCATTGGGCCGATCAATCCCATAGCTAATGATTCAAAGGCCATGTATATTATTGGCACAACTGATTACCTTACATGATGGGCTGAGGAAATAGTTGTTCAGGATTGCTTGACTGATATGACTTCCAGGTTTATTTTTGAAAGTATTATCAATTGGTTTGGATGTCCTAGGAGTCTTACCAATGATCAAGGTGGTCATTTTATTAGTAGTATAATAGAAAATCTTACAATAGAGTTCTTAATCCAACATCATAAAAGTATCCCCTACCACCCACAAGCCAATGACATAGTAGAGGTGTTTAAAAATATTATGTAGAGAGGATTGATGAAGGTTTTTTGTGCAAACAAGGAAGATTGGGATGACAGAGTCCTAACGGTTTTATGGGATTACAGGACAACCACAAGGAAACTTCACAAGTATACTCCATTTCAGCTAGTTTATGGGAAAGAGGTTGTGGTACTTGCAAATTTCATTACCTCGAGTCTATACATTGCACAAATTACACACATGTCAGAGGATGAATCATTCACGCAGAGGGTTATAGAGTTGCAAGAACTTGATGAGACCATATTTTTAGCAAACTTTCATCAATCAGTTGAGAAAGCAAGGAATAAATCTAGGCATGACATACACATTAAGACTAAAACATTTTCTTAAGGAGATAAGGTCCTACTTTATGACATTCGATACCAGAAACATCCAGGCAAGTTGCACATGCATTGATTGGGATCATTTATAGTTGCGAAGATCCGACCTTCTGGAGTAGTCAGACTCGCACAACTGGATGGTATAATTCAGCCAGGATGGGTGAATGGTGCTCACCTTAAACCCTATATTTCTTATAACTGAGCTAAAGGATTGTTTCTCTGGTCCAAAGGATCATGTATAGTAGCTAGAGTTGAATTTTTTTTTTGCAATTTCTGTGAATTTAATTAATAAATTCAGAGTGTGCACTGTTGCGCTGCAACGTGTATTTCATTTTTTCATCTAAGTGTTGTTTTGGTGCAGAACTACTTACTCAATAGCATATGTTCAAAAGAGCCACAAATCTATTAATGACATTCATTAAATGTGAAAGGGACCCCTTTGTGGTCGGAGGGAGAGAGAATCCATAATTAATCCTAGTCCATGTGCCACATGAAACCAGTCCATTCATAGCCTTTATGACCACTACAGTAACTCATTCAAACTCTGTTAAACCATAAGGCCACAATACGCGAAGATGCAATCAGTATTCACGTCAGGATTCTTATCTGTTCAAATGGTAAGGTATGAAGTCGACCACATCCCTGACCAAATTTCTCGGTAAATGCTAGGTCACCTAATATATTTACCCCGTTAACCAATCCTGTTAGACAACTCAGCTCCAAGTTGTGTCTATAGGGTTAATGATGAATGGACTTAGCAGTGATTACATAAATTAATAGTTAATCCCGAGTATAAGGTTGTGTGAACTTGATGTAAGATGTATTGTTTCCAAGATAGAAATTAGTGCCTTGAGAATTTTGAATTTTTCTCATGCCTGTGCAATCCCTCAGCCCTCAGTCATGATCCCCAATCCCATTTATCCTGTCGAAGTCTGTTGATAGTCCATAATCACTATGCTAAGAGATACAAGGAGTAAGAGTGTAGTTTCTAAAGATGCAGTGTCATATGAGCCATGTGATCCTCGGGTCGAGATCATGGGCGATCTCAAAGGGAAGGTTGGGAAAATCAAACTCCTAGATCTTGACCTAACAAACCAAGTCCTATTCCCACATTTAAACATTGATGTATTCTGGAGTGTCTCTCCAGATGCGTTGGGGGGAATGTTGTTCATGCTGAAGCTAGATTTCATCAACCTCTTTAACTCCAACATTATGAATCTCTGAGACTTTTCAGTGTTCGGCACTTCGGTTGACATTGTGAGATGTACCAAGTTCCTCATTAGCATGGTACATGACAGGAGCCTATGGATGGATATAAAGTACCCAATTCATGCAGAGGATATCCATCAGCTTATTGGATTATCACTCAAAGGCGAGGATGTATCCAAAGGATTTCAAGGTCCCAGTAATAACGGGAAGAAAAAGGGAGAACCCAACTTGTATGAATGATTTCATACTCAGAGAGGGGGGTGCACAACCTAGATTGACCCCATTCTACCCGAGACAGTCAGAAAAATGTGCTATGGGATCGCTAGTAAGGTGATGCGGTCATATTACAAGGGTGAGTGCACACTGGATTCCTTATCGGTAGCAGACTTCTATGACAACGAAGAGTATTCAACTAGCGCATCTACTTGCTGGATGAATTCCTGGTCACATGTGAGGAAGCACAGGAGAAGAGTGACACCTTCACTTATGGATACCTATTATTTGCATTCCCCATTTTGAAGTGGACGCCACCTTCAGGAAGACCACTATCACTAGAAGAAAAAGGTTGACTTGCAAAGATGTTTGAGCCTTGGTAGTCAAGGTCAGACTCGAAAAACACTACATTCAACAATGAATCATTCTCGAAATGGTATAAGTAGTTGCTTGACGCAACTCAAATGTTGCATATACCTCAGGAGTTTCTCAACCTGAACACACAAAACATCACATTCAACATGAACCACCACCACATATTTTTCTGGACAAGGCATGCCAAGAGAGAATACTTCCACTCCTGGATGTTTCCATTCTACCTAGATGAGGAGGCCTTTGACAAGGAGGTCATGTCATGGCTAGGAGTGAAACACAACCCACGTAAGTCAGGGATGCACTACCTTCTACCAGTGGATCTCTTGAATAACAAGGGATAGGAAGCAAGGGTAAGACCGAGCTCGGGACTAGAGGAAAATAAGAAAGAGGCTCTAGTGCAGATGGACTAAAAGGAGGATGAAGAGACGTAGCCATTGGAACGCAAGAAGAGAACATTTCCCATGTTCCCACAGCTTTTAGAGCAAGCCATGTTGACAGGTAAATATGTCAATGAAATCCTAAATGTTTCCTTCATTGGAGACCCCTTGGTCAAGAAACCCATGATGGGGCTCTCCTTAGTAAATATTTTGAACCCTAGGTTGATATTGTCAACCATTCCTCATACTCGAGCAATGACTTGAGCGACCTGAATCATTAACATTCAAGATGATCCTGAACCTGATACCACTCCATCCACTACCACCATCATCACCTAAAAACCCCCATTACCCCCACAACCCCAGTCCCCACCTCGAGAAATAACCTTCCCACCCCAAACCACTGAACTAGAGCCCATGTAGTTGGATCCCCCCGAGCTACTCGAACATAGACCAGAACTCACTAGAAACATGAAGTCCTGAGTCAATAGATTGTTTTGTTTGTACCAATTTAAGACACTCTACCTTCAATGGAGAGTCAAACAATACTAATGTCGCAAATCCCAAGTCCTCAATGCACTCACTCAATGACTAATGTTGAGGGTACTATCCAAAGGAGCATAACCCCAGAAGTCGAGGTCCATAAAAAGGCAGAAGTGCTAGAGGTCCAGAAGGAACTTGAAACTGCATCAGGACAGAGTGCAATGCCATTGTAGAAGAAAATGGATCTAGTACTCCAGAATCCACAACAGTGTGCAGAGTTGATGTGGCTCTACTTGACAAGAAAATAGGTGCTACAGTTCCTTCCATTAGCATTGAGGTTGCAAATTTCGCAAAGTCCATATATAAGAGAGGAAGAGGTGGAGAAACCTTCAAATAATTTGATGGCTATTAGACTCCCAGTGCAGGCCAGAGTACACAAGGAGGCCACCACTTCTTCTTTTGACCTCACTCAGTGGCCGTCGACACAACTAGTAGGGATGATCAGAGCCTCAACTGATCAATTGGTGTAGAGGATCCAATATACTGAAAGGGATGCAGAGTTTGTAAGGGAGGAAGTACTCCTCTTCCAAGCATGCATATCACAAGATAAATATGGAAAGATCCAGGGGGAGCATAAATGAGAAAGAGTCCAAGAGAATCTTGCAGAATCTTGGACAAAGATAAGAAAAGAAACACCAAAACTACTAGAATCGAGTGCAGTAGGAGAGCCTAAGAAACATATTGAGATAATACAGGGAGAATGGTCAGAGATGGTCATTCACGCAAAGAACTTGGAATCACAACTGCAGGAGAGTCAGCACAAAGGAGAGAAAAAACCTCAGAAGTTGCAAGAGGAAATAGAAAAAGTAGTTCTTGAAGGAAATAATACTAGAGAATCACTACACAAACGAACAACAGAATGCACGAGGATATTTCATGAGGTTAGTGATTGGATGGGTATCATTGTGACACAGACCCTCTACCTCTTCCTTGGTAGGGTCCGCTAACCTACCAGTCAAGGATCTTTCTTTAGTTCCCATGAGCTGGATTAGCTCTTTCGGTTCCCTGCTGGAACCCCACGAAACAAATATCCACAGGTCCTTGTGAAACTTAGCATGTGTGACTAAGAACCAAGCACGAACCTCGCCTCCCCATGACCATAGGTTGTGACCACATGCCTACACAAAAGGTGCGTTATGATTTTTCATGTCAAGACTTTATGAGTGAGACAACCTTGACTCCCCGACTCCCAAAATATTGAAAAGAGCTTAATGGATGTTAGCTCCTGCCTTATCTCTGCTCATGTGACCATTCATCATGACCTGGGGCTCAACTCTTTGAGCGCGTCGGTATTTCACGTATCGGGAACTCTTGATGTGATTCACCTCTATCTCCTCGACTCTTAAAATGTCAAAATGTCGATGCTTTAGATCGATGACCCACAACATGACTCGATCAACAAACCAGATTTGATGTCACAAATTCATGTTTTGCAAGTTTTCACAAACTTTCCCTTTGTCTTCCCTAAGTCATGAGTCAACGAAATGTTGATTGACTACCATGCATCCCTTTTGATGGATGGTCCTGATGATTTCGGGACTTCACCTTTCAAGACTTTTGGAGGTAGCTTCCCTCATTTCTCATGATTCCTGATTTTCCGATGTGTGTGGATATCCACCACCTGTCCTCTTTCAGATCTATAGTTGTCATCTCCTCAGGAATCCAACCTTTGACGATCTCAAATATAAACCTCTTCTTTCCTCATTCTCTTGGAGTGCTTTCTCCCAGAGTTCATGATCTCATGCCACGCGTTCTTTTATGGATCCAACAATCCAGATATCCTCCTTCTGATCTTTGTCACCTTTCTTCCCAGACTTCGAAGATTTTTATGCTTCAAAGGTCTTGGCCTTCAATTGTCCTTCTGCGAGCCTGATTATTGTGTCTCATCTACATTATGGAAACACTATCCCTCCTGGGATTTTTGAACTAACTCAGATATAAGGGGTGTGACCCTCTTCTTCCTTAGAGTACTTTTGGTTATCTTCCTAGCACACTTCTGCACTCAACCTCCTGATCTTATAACTTGAAATAAGTTCTCTCTGCACACACTCCTTGCGCTTGACTAGCCTCCTGATGGTTGTCTTTCAACACTTCATCAGAGTGTTGGCCTGGTGTACTCCTTGCACAGGTCTTCCTCTAGAGTGTTCAACAACTCTGTGTTCCTCCTTGAGCTTCAACTTCTTGGACCTTAGAGGTCCCTATCCCTTTCACTCCTCAAAGGGATATAAGTGTCCTTTTGGCAACTTACACTCAAGAACTCCTTACTGATCTGACAAAGTATTCAACTACTCTGTGAGTGTCTTCTCCTGGACACTTCTCTTCTCACATAACTCAAAATAGAGTTCCTTCATGCACTCCTTGCACACACTCAATGCCCTCTTGGCAGAGCTTCTCAATATCCTCAGCAATTATTTTTCTTTCCTCTATGCCTTCCTCTGCATAGTCTTACCTCCAAGGTGTTCAAAAACCTTGAGGCTTCTCCCTTGAGTCTATGATTCCTCTAATGCAGCCTCCTGGCACATATTTTCCTGAATTCCCCAGAACTCAAATGTGCACTCTTTGCACTGGCTTATAGATTCCTCAGTACTCTATCATGCAACCCCTTGCATCAATCCACAAAGAACCCAGACTGAAATCAACAAAATCACAAATAGATAGATAAGTCTATTTATCCCTACAGATGGAAACTAACATACATCTATAGCATATGCACATAAAATGATAAAATACATTCATAAAAACACACAATACAATATGCAGGAAAAACTGCTATGTTTGTATTAATCTCAGAATGCCTGTACAAAGGTTACAAAAGCTTAGACTGCAATCAAGTCTCAACTCTCTCTTCTCTTCTCTTCTCTACATGCTGGTTCTCATGAATCTAGATAGAAATATATTTTTACAAAAGGGGGATCCTAGAGGTATTCCCTCCATCTCACCTACTCTCATTAATTACATTGAATTGCATTCAATGGTTGTCTAGTTTGAATCAGATCTAGATATCCTCAGCCTATCAACCATTAAAGACGACACCAACTCTTGCCTCGACAACGGGATGGATTTGTCTCTTCCATCCTTACAAACATTAAATTACATTCTAAAATTTAAAATGAGAGAGTTGTCACCTCTCCCTTCCTTGAATGCACGCTTGATGTGTTGTCTAGCTAGCGCAATGATGGTTTGGAGCGATGCTCCTGCATCATATGCCACTATTGAAAAACATTCATGATCTCCTTCTCATGAACTTCTCGGCTCTGTTTAAATCCACCTAGATCCCAAACTTTCCTTTGGAGTTGTCCATCATCTCCACTACTTTTCTATTGTTTCTTCTTCTTTGTAGCTATGGAAGGTTTCCTTCTGCTCAACTTTTCCTTACTGGCAATTTTTGCTGCTGACCTCAATATCAACCTTCTTATCTCTTCTATATCCCTATCCAAATTCTCTAGTGGCTAGATCTCTTTATGCTTCTTTTTCTGCTACAACTCCTCTTTATTAATGGGCGGATCATCTTGGTCCCCCTTTCTATTTTCTCCATATCTTGTGACCTTAGCTTACCACCCTACTAAAAAATCAATTTTGAATGTCTCATTACTCAGTTGTTTCTCAACCACTTCCTCTGATAAACTATCTTCTTTCATTTCTTCTGTTGGTTCACTCCAACTTCTTCCAACTACTTCTCATACTAGAATTCTGATTCATCTTCTGTGGTAGGCTTCAGGGTTGTTGTCAACATCTATTCAGCTTCCTGGTTGAAATTTTTGAGAAATTCTATCGAATTCCCTTCTTCCAAAATCTACATGACTGTCTACTCATTGTAGTCATCTACTAGCTCTAGATTGTTCAACCAATATTCCTGCATCTCCAACTCCTTCTCCCATGGAGTGAGCACCTCAAATGCCTACTCTTCTTATACTATGGAAGATATCAACATATGCTCCGTCTCTTATTCCTCTATGGCAATCACTGCTGGTTGTCCTTCTCCTGTTGTTGCATTTGCAACACATTCCCTAGCCTCCACTGGTTTGTTTGGTAGGAATATCCAAATTCCCCCAATGATCAGAATGTATTTTCGATCCTCCTTCATTATCTTTCCTTGCTGATCTAAACTCACCTCCGAGTTCATGAGACTATCAAACAGTCTCATCTCCTCTCCCTTGCTTACCTGCCAATTTGGTATTTCTGCCCTGCCCTCCTAGCAGTCAAGAGATCCTCCAATGATCTCATCTCATTTCCCACTCGACAATCTGAACTTTCATTAATGACCACTTTGAAGTCTTTGAGATCAACCAATGACCTCTTCTCATTTCCCACCTGGAAACTTCAAAGTTCCTCATTGCCCACTTGGCAGTTTTTGAGATCCTTCTCTGATTGCTTCCCATCATCATCACTGAGACTCTTCCCAATTTCTTTCTCATAGATGTGAACCATCTCCTCTTCACCTGTGAGGCTTTCAACATACCTCAACCACATTCTCAACAACTTTTGTTGTCCTCTGGCCAACAATTTATGAACTGGCCACTTCACCTGCTTCTTTATGGGCCACTCATACACCCAATGCATCTTTGTTCTTGCTACATTTTAAATGCAAGCTTCTCCATTTCCACTCTTATCTCACTGATCTCTTTGAATATCTTAGACTTTCTTTTCTATTGGTGGTCTCCTTTTGGACCACGTTCATGTCCTTCAGTAGCCATCTTCATCTTCTACCTTCTCTTCTGGAAAGTCTGTTGTTCACTCTACAAATGAGAGAATTCCCATCTTCCCCTACAACTCACCTATTGTCTATTGACTATTGCACACATTGAAACAATCACCACAGAGAATCAACACCTTGTCTTCCTTCACCTACTGTATATAGATGAAATTATGATACCACTTGATGTTACCATAATTTCTCTTTCAATCCTTTTTGCCTAAAATATACATAGGAAATTTCTCTCTGATACCACATGACACAGACCCCTTACCTCGTCCTCTGGAAGTAGAGTACCGGGAGGTCAGTGGACCCTGCCGAGGCAGAGGTAGGGGGTCTGCATCACATTTCGAGGTGAAAATAGACTCTGGAGGATATGTACACAAAGATATAGTCGCTTAATGAGGAAGTTGTTGTCACCATAGATCCACTAGAGAAATAGGAAAAATTTGATCAGATCCAACATGCAGATAACGAGTTGAATGCTCTATTTGAAGTGCAGTTAGTAGCTAAGAAAGAGCTATGGGGGTTTAGACTTCTTACTCAAACAACCTACATGCAGATGCATCAGTTAGATGCTACAACTAAATCATATTGGAGCTCCCTGGTCGCATCCAAGCCTAAGGGATGCATTACATATGTGACTCAATAGTTCATAGCTGAAGCTTCACTCCTTGCTAGGAAGTGGCAGGATAAAATTGTCATTTTTCAAGGATTAAGGAAAAGATCCTTGGAATTGGTCCCAAACTTGGGCCCTTCATTTGAAGAGGCAGAAAAGGAAAGAGCGCAAGAAGAAGCGAAAAGAAGAATGCATACACAGGATAAAGGAAATAAACAAGCACTTCTAGAATCCACTAAAGATCCAAGGACTTGACTCGAGGGAGAGTCAAGGATTATGGTCAGAGCCTGTTGGGCCCTTCATTTTTTATTAGAAGTTTCACAAGGAAGGCTATAGTCCCAATTTTGGTCAAACACAAGTTGCGCAAGCCACACAGGAGCTAGATAATGGTGCAAGCAAGGAAACATAAAATGATTGGAAAGAGAGACGATGCAACACCAACAAGGCGAAAGAGGTTACAACAGAACAAGAACAAGAAATCATGCGAAGTCTCAAGCCAGAAAATCCCAATCATCCTATATATATGAGATGTATATGATTATAAAGGGTTACATGGTGTAGATGGTACAAAAGAGTTAGGAGGGTGTAGATAGGATTATCATTTACTCCATGTAGGTTCTGTGATTGTAATTTGTATCCATTTTGGGAAAAGGGTAGATAGATCTCTAAGGAATGAGTCAGGAGCCATAGAATCTTGTAACAGAGTAATGACTTGTATCTATTAAATTTTATCTGAGAATATTTTTTGATGATAATATATGGAAGGACCTAAAATTTTGAAATATTCTATGTAATTCTTTGACTATGGTTATGAATTGTCTCTTTACTTTACTTCTCTATGTCCGATAAGATCAATATGTTATACTTGGTTTCAAATGTTGTATGCAACTTTGTTGTCTTTATTTCTAGTTACAAATGAGTTCAGAACCTCTCCTTGAGTAGTTCATCTTACACAAGAGTATGGTGAATCTTGAAGATTATGGAAATCTTCCTAAGTATTCTCCTTTCCCTTCCCTATCTTCTTGTGTTGGTTGCTCTTCGAGTGAGACTTCTTCTCTCTGAAGAAGATGAAAATGCCAACGCTCTATACTACTCAGTACCTTTTGTTGGTAACCTGAGAAGGACCTTGGTTTGATCAACTTTGCACCAACAATTACTTGTGATTCTTTATAATTTTGTTTCTCTTCTTGAAAAGAATCAAGAGAAGATTTCCAGGATCACCATAGTTTTGCTGAGTTAAGAGGTTAGGAAGGTTGGTAGTGTGAAAAATATTTTGAAAATGAGATATAATCTGGGTATAGGCTGGACAATCTAAGAGAAAGTTCTTTTCATATTCAACCTTCTTAGTGTCACAAAGGTGACACACTCTTTCATTCCATCGCATTTTAGGAATTGACGAACTCCCAGTTTCACTTTGGAGCTCATGATAATTTGTTCTTATCTTATCAATGCTTATTTTTTTCTTTACACTTGTCAAAACAGATAGATAATTTTGATATTCTAGATTTGGGTTGATTTCATCCTTATAATACCTTTATTTTATTTCTTCCTCTAACTCTTTAACACACCACATTTTCTCCTTAAATTTTGATTTGACGATTTTTTTAATAGATTCTTTATTCTACAAAATGGTGTCTTCCATGATTGCCCAATAGTTTAGCCAAGACTAGGCATCTTTATGTCATCCTCCCTTGAGCCGATGGTGGTTACGACTCGATTTTGAAGAAATTTTAGGAAGCCTCTTCTCTTCCATGGTGTTTAAATTTTTCTTATACATTAGGTATCTATTCATATCCATGCTCTCAATGGGGGAGAGGCTTGTTTCTAAGAGGAGGATGATATAGGGTGTATTTCCTTTAATTTTGAGATTATAGGTTATTAAATTATTTTTTATTTTATCTATCTTTCTCCAGGATTCACGAGAGATACTACAACCCCAGACTTCACATCCATACAAAATAACATGTGTAACAAGAGTCTCAAAGAGGAGTTTCTTCTTATCCCAATTTGAAAGATCAACTGATTTACAATTGTTTTCAAGCCCGTAATAAACTTTCCATCCCCCAATAATCCTTTTCTCAATGCTATAATTCTAGTTGATCTTGTGGTGAATATCAATTCTAATATATTTGTATGAAGTCACTTCCTCCAAGTTGTTTTTGTCATATACGAAGGTATCATAAGTGATATTATTGGATTTAATAATCATGGCCTTAGTCTTATCAGTATTAGCAGTCATACCCATATTGGAGCAAAAATCATTGAGGGTTCTTAGTTGGTTTTCAAAATCATCGGGACTCCTTGCCATAAGAATGATATCATCAGCATAAAGAATAATATTGATGACTATACCAGTGAGAGTAGGGCTAGCACAACCTTATTTTTCCAGGCAATCTTCTATCTTGTCGATGTATATGGCAAAAAGGCCGATAGAGGACAGGGGAAAACATCATTTGACTCCAATATTGCAGTTAATCTCTTTTGACCAGCTCTCATTGTTTTTAAACTTAGTAATAATGTCCTCATACATCCTTATTGCAGTAGCCCTCAACATGAGAGGAACTTTTATCTCTTCCAACCTATTCCAAAGGTTTCTCCTAAGAACCATGTCAAAAAAAATTCTAAAGTCAACAAGACAACAAAAAATATTGGTTTTAGTATCGTGGAACTCCTCTGCAATGATCCTAAAGGTAAAAATATGGTCCACAATTGAATGATATCTCCTAAACCCGGCTTGGCCTTTAGCTCTTTTACCATGACTTTATAGCTAAAGGATAATCTTATTTTCAAAATAATTCCATAAAGCTTAGCTAAAATCGGTCTAATCATAATGGTCCTATAATTAGAGGGAATGTTTCTATCCCCATTGTTAAAAATATGAACAATTAGTCTTTGAGTCCATTTTTCAGGGAAGCTGTGCTTGATTGCAAAATTGAAGAGATTGCATATGTGAGAGATAAGGATAGGCCCTCTGATTTTAAAAATTTCAGCTTGGTAGCCTTCAATGTTCTTAGCTTTCCCATTTGCAAGCTTCTTAACCCCGAACTCTATGTCATCTAAAGAAAAAACTTCATCCTTTGTAGGGACAATAGGAATGGTGTCCATGACATTAGGGAACTCACAAACACTTTTAAGGTAGGAATTCCAATCCCTTAAGGGAATCCTATTATTTTCTTTGGTATTGCAGTTTAGAATTTGTCTCTAGAACTTCTTAGGATCCAACTTATATAGTTGTGAACATTTATCTTTCATTTTATTGATATAATACCTTTTTTTCATTTTAATTAGGGATTTGTATGTATCGTTCTTATCAAGTTTTAAGGACTCTTTAGAAGCATCCCTAATGGATTTCATAGCAATTTTACATTCTTTATCATACCAAGGGTTGGTCGTTCTATTATTCTTTTTACATGACACCTCGAAAGAGAACTTGTTAATAGAAGTGGAAATGGTAGTTGTAAAATTATGATAGAGTTCTTCAATGTTGTCCTTATAATTTAAGAGATTTAATTTACTATTTAAATCCTTTAAGAAAAGGTCAACTTTACTTTTGTCAAAGCACACATTCCTTTGATTATTAAAATTCTCTTCAATGGCTCTCTTGTGCATGGAAAATTTTAGAGTTAGGGTTAAAGGTTTATGATCAGAGTTAGGATCATGGTCATTTAAAAGGTCAAAAGTTGCTATTTGGTTGGAAATGGGGATATCAGATATCACATAATCTATGACACTGCTACCTAGCCCATGAATACAAGTCATCTGGTTGGAGTTTGAGCACTTCATTACTCCATTGCAAATTATTAGGTCTTGAGAGATGGAGATCTTGACCAACTCATTACCAAACAAATTCTCAATTAGGTCTTCAAAGCTTCTTTTGTAGCTATTAGATAAAACAAGGTCCTCATCTAGTCATAAAGGTATCTTGTTTTAAATTATTATAGGGACAATTGTTATCTAGCTTTTTTTTCTTATAAAAAGTAGAATTAATAGGTGCAAAATAACAAATTGTTATATACATCTTCTTAGCATTGGTGTCTGAAATTTCTATCCAAATGTATTGATTGAGAGGGTCGCTATTATGAAGTTGAATGTGAGGAGAAATAAAATACCTAAAAATATGAAATTTAATACAAAAAAAAACCTTTAAAAAATGTAAAATTACAAAACAAAATTTCAA
>ML785778.1:356171-375212 GCA_009831015.1 Picea engelmannii | reverse complement strand
TATATATATATATATATATATATATATATATATATATATATATATATTTCAAGAATTTTTTTTGCATATTTGTTATTTTAAGTAAAAATCAAAATATACATAGTCTCGATATCTTATAGGGAGCATTGTAGATAACATAAAGACTCTAGTAACTTATAGCCGAATATATTTAAAAATATCCAGCATGTACTGACACTTTCTACTAATTACATATAACAACTTGCTCAAAATAACATATCTAGAGAGCCCCAACATTGTCCATCATGCCAAACAAAAACAAGAAACCACTGTAATAACTCTACTAGTGAAATTTACAAATAATCCATCAAGAGATATGTAATCAAACCTTTGGGAGTGCCTCCTCACCTTGAAATTCATTGCAAACCAGGAGACCTTCATTAAGAGTGATTTCTCCCTTAGAAAGGGCACCATCATACTGATTAAATTCTCTGTAAATGTGCTCTATAATGATAGAATCATAAGACTCCTGTAGCTCCTAAATTTTGCATTGCCAAGGTAACATAACTAAAATGTCTAGTTGGGTTTTTATTTTGAACCAATCTATCACTACCTTAGAATCACCCACCACTTGTAAGTGCCAAATTCCTTTTTCTCTGGCAAAGTTGAAAAGAACCCAAAGGGATATCAATTCATCCTGAGTATTTCTACCATGACCAACACCTAATTTTAAGAGAAAAATGTGATTTGGAAAAGGTGAAACACTATACTAGCACCACAATTTCCTGGTGTCCCATGACAGTCTCCATTGAAGTGAATCCAAGATATAGAGAAATTAAAAGTGGAATCATATTGAGGCCTATATAGCTTCCTTGATGCTTCCTTATTCATTTTAATAAAAGAATCTTGAACCTTATGTGCTCCTAAATAGGGACTCCCTACTTTTTCTTCAAATAAAGACTGGTTTCTATGTAGCTAGATTCCCCACAAATCATAATAGGGAAGGTCCTTAAAATACCTATTCATCAAATTCCTCACCCATTTCCACATACATTGTTCTAGCGAGACATAGTTCCAAGTGCCTACACACTCCATTGCTTGAAGAACCTATTTCGAAACCTACACAACAAAAGGAAAAGAGACAAAATGGTGATTTATTAACTCTTCATCAATCATACATAAAGTACACTTGTTTGTACCTTTCCACCCTCACTTTTTCCTATTATCCTCTAGGTAAAAATAATACTCACTATTGCCAACCACATGAAGATTCGAGTCAATAGAGGAATCTTATATTTCCAAACAATAGGCCACCACCACTTGCTATCATCATCTACTAAATTAAAAGTAAGAGCTTTGTAGTCCAATTTTGTGGTGAGAATACCAAAATCCTTATTCCATGTCTAGACTAACTCATCCTCCTCGTCATGTACAAAAACAACATTCTGAGAAAGAAGTTGGATATAGGCCCTACATTCAATCCTGAAGTCCCCATGAAGGCCGAAGTCTTATTATAAGAGACAAATTTTCATCCAACTATCTTATGCACACACTACACCCCTACATCTGCAAGCATTGTGTGACCACATTCCTTTAAATGAATCCTTAATGTTAAGTTTCATGGAAACTTGTCGAAGAGAATCTAGCTAGTAGAAAAATAACATAAATCTTGTGAGAGATAAAAGAGAAAGAAAGACAAGCTTGAGAGAAAGAATGAATTGTATTATTGCACGTGAATAATGAGTAATACATGCATATAAGAAGTCCAATAGAAGCAATGCGCTAATCTTAGGGAGTACATGCACCATGCGCCATAGGAGTGGTCTAAAGGATATATGGACACTAGTTCACTCTAACGAGAGTCAACTGCTAGCTAGTCTCAGTTAATTATTTAAGAGGAAACAATTAAACTGAGTGGCAAGTGTGGAGACCAAGAATAGTGCATTCATGCAAAGGAAGTGTTCCCTCATGCCCTAAAATCTAGGAAATGGATGCATGAGTCATATTCCACTAGTCAATTGAGATCAACTATCGTTGAACTAAAGTCCTAACTAAAGTGACAATGCACCCTACCTTTTAGGAAGTACCCTAATTTTTAGAAAATATCCTAAAAAAATAGGAGACCCTCTCGATGATTAGAAATCCCTAAAAAATAGGAAAAATAATTAGTAGGTGTGTGTGTAAGTGTGTAATATCTCCAACACTCAAATCATGTGATAAAAATAGGTTGCTAGTTTCTCCAACCCACATATCCTCTCCCAACTTGACACAATCCCCTTCTACAAACTTTCCATGCCACCCAATGGCTAAGAACTAGAAACTCTTAAAACAAACCCTTCCAAATGTTTGATGCCCCCTTGCAATACTTGGGCTATGGTCTAATATACTATTCCAAAGAATAAGAATTGAAATATTTAATTTTCATTACTTTTCTCCAAAATCCTTCATTAAACAATAATACCCAAAGAGTATTAGCTACCAATGCCTGATTGAACAAGTAGATGTTCTTTAAACCCCATCCGCCACTCTTTTTTGGTTTAGATAGGGTTTTCCCATTCACCAATGCTCTCTTTATATTTTTTACCAGACCAAAGGAAACTAAAACATTTCCACCTAGTTTTATATAAAATGCTTTTGGAGCATGTGTAAGAGAGAGCCAGTAAACAAGAATACTCTCGACGACTGCTTTAAGTAAAAATAGTTTTTCACCAATATATAACCTTCTATGACACCAACAACTAATCCTAGCTTCTACTTTTTTGAAAATCCACATCCAATCCGTAACTCTTTAATTATTAGGTTTCAAACAATATCCTAGATATTTTAGTCCATTGTCCACTAAGTCTACTATGAAAGATAACAAAACATAGATTCATGCTTCCACTTCCAAATATAGTTCAATATAGAGAATAAGATATTTTTTAATGCTTACTTCCATCCCGGTGGCTAAATATAAAACCTTTCACATATGATTAAAATTCCTCAATTCCCTTACCATACATTCCCCTAAAAGGAGCACATCATCTACAAATAGAAGGTGAATCAGCTTTGCATGATCTTCTACCATAATACCCTTGATAAACCCCTATAGTCTAGCATAATAGAGGAGTTTACTCAAACTTTCCACAATCAATAGGAATAAAAAATGGGATAAAGAAAATCATTGTCTAATCCCCCATGAGGCTTTGAAAAACCATAAGGGAGATCCATTGGTGAGCACCATAAATTTTTCCGATGATATGCATCCCATTATCCAGTTGACTAGCTTAGAGACTCAAAATAACCTTTAAAAGAACCAATCTGAGAAAGGTCCAATTAACCTTATTATAAGCTTTGGAAAATTTGAGCTTCGTGATCAATGCTGAATTTTTTTTGAACTTGATGGTATGAAGACCCTCCTTGGAAAATCTTGTTCCATCCAAGTTCTATCTTTTAAATATAAATCCAAATTTCTCTTCATAAATACAAGAAGATAGAACCCCTTTAATCCTATTAGCAATGAGTTTCACAATCACCTTATTTAAAAGATTACATATCAAGATAGGTTTGAATTCACTGAAAGATGAGGGGTTCAACCTATTAGGGATTAATTCGATAAAAGATGCATTAAGGGCCCCAAAAATTATGCCAAATATTCTTGACTCCTCCACCACCCTAAGGGTCTCATCTAGCAATAGACAGAAAACTCTAAGGTAAAAATCCATTGTCCAACCTTCTAGACCCCCTGACTTCTTTCCCTCTTAAATATCGTAAGTACCTCCTTCAACTCTTCCTTTGTAACTGGAGCCCCCATTTTTTAATTCAATTCTTGGTCGAAGAACTTGGGAAACAATCTAATTACTCTCATATTTTTGGATATGTGGATATTTGAACAAAATTTTGAAGTGTCCCTACCTTGCTATTGAAATATCTTTGAAATTTTTGAGATTGGACCCATATGATGCATCGAGTTCCCAAATTTTATTAAAATATTTCCTATGTGACAAAAATTTGTGAAAGAACTTAGTGTTACTATCACACTCCTCCAACTAGATAACATGGATTTTTAGTCTCTAGGTAGTTTCCTCAATAGACAAAAGACATGATTTACATCCCTCCAAAACTTTGAGTTCTACTTGTTCCTTTATCAAAAAGACTCTCACTAAATTTTGGGAAAAAAAAATGCTAATATTATCCTTCGTCTCCAAGAGCTCATCTTGGCACAAATACCTTTTCCTCTTATTCCATGTTTCCACTAAATGTTTTATATTCTTCAAATTTGTGATGAACTAAGACATTGCAGACTCCTCTAATCATGGTTTAAAAAATATCCAATTATCAATCACTTAACACCAAGATTCCTCCTCTTTTGACCAGACATGGTTAAATTCGAAATGCCTTGGAGGATTCTCAGTCTCTTTCTCAAGTTGAAGTACAATATGGATATTATCTAAAAAACCATCCACCCATATCCAAGATCTATATCACTCACAACCCTCCAATAGACCCTCTACCAACAAAATCCTATCTAAATGTTTTGAATCCCCCACACTACCACTCCTTCCATTTATCTAGGTCAACACCACCATAATAGGCTCAATGTCAACCAAATTTGAGACTTCAAATAGGTGCTAAATAAGGGTGATTTAACATGATTTACAAAAGACATGATTTACATCCCTCCAAAACTTTGAGTTCTACTTGTTCCTTTATCAAAAAGACTCTCACTAAATTTTGGGAAAAAAAATTGCTAATATTATCCTTCGTCTCCAAGAGCTCATCTTGGCACAAATCCCTTTTCCTCTTATTCCATGTTTCCACTAAATGTTTTATATTCTTCAAATTTGTGATGAACTAAAACATTGCAGACTCCTCTAATCATGGATTAAAAAATATCCAATTATCAATCACTTAACACCAAGATTCCTCCTCTTTTAACCAGGCATGGTTAAATTCGAAATGCCTTGGAGGATTCTCAGTCTCTTTCTCAAGTTGAAGTACAATATGGATATTATCTAAAAATCCATCCACCCATATCCAAGATCTATATCACTCACATCCCTCCAATAGACCCTCTACCATCAAAATCCTATATAAATGTTTTGAATCCCCCACACTACCACTCCTTCCATTTATCTAGGTCAACACCACCATAATAGGCTCAATGTCAACCAAATTTGATACTTCAAATAGGTGCTAAATGAGGGTGATTTAACCCCCCCCCCCCTCCTAAATGTATATGTATAATAAATGGGAGAATCCCCATGATACATAGGAAAATTGAAGGCTATTTTATCAAGAATATAGTATGTAGATATACGTTTTTAGTGAATCATTTAGTCTATTATATAATATTGTAAAATCTTCACGAATATTTCACTAAATTATAAACTCTTGTAAAATCTTGGTGAATCTTTCACTGAATTGTGAAATCTTGTAAAGTTTTGGTAGATTTTTTTATATAGTATAAAAACATATATATTAATAGGAAAATGTATTCATTAAACTATAATATACTCATTTTACATATTTGGAAAAAGAAACATAATTTGTCCATCCTCTAGATAATGTTGCAAGAAGTACGTGTTATGTTTGTCAAGGTTCTCACTATACACTCTTGCATATCCCTCTATCAATTTTGATGATATTTCACCACAAAGTTCATATGTGTTGATCCTGACCACCATTTCAATCAATCTCGGGATATATTAATCTTTTCTCTACCACTTATATTATGGATTCTTTATTACCGATTCATTGATTATGAAAGGACCCTTCAAGCAAGCTCATCTTAGGATGTTCTTAAATAGGAGTGCACATAATTCTATCCATCAATAACTTCAAAAGTATAATAATATTGATAGGTCACATTCCATGCACAACTTTCTCTCTAATCATCCATTTGTACTAAAAAAGGACCCCTTTCCAAAGAAGAGAGGTCTCTTTTTTACCTTATATTTTTATTGTCTTATAAAACAGTAAAGGGACACATAACTTTGTAATAAATGCTAGGCATAGATTATTAGAAAAATAGATAGTCTTAGTTAGACTTCCATAATTAAGCATGAACAATAAGATATGTATATTAAATAATGGATAGTATTCCATCCTATATATATATACCTGGAAGTAGTACAATGCACACAATCAAATTCCTATCACCCAATTTAATCCCATTAAGGGTAGCACATGCAATGTCTATCACTTGGATCCTTCTACATACCGATTCCCAAAATTGAGTTGCAGAAGAACAATGAAGAAATAAATGATCCCAAATTATATAGAAATCCATTTTTCCATGTGATACAAGAACCAATAAGCATACCTCTTTCTTAGTTACATGAAACTCTCCATAACATGTGCATTATTAGAAGAAACTATGTAATCATTTTTTTTCAATCTTGTTTATCAAGCTTGTTCTTCAACTTTGTCTTCAAGAATGATAGTGCAATAAACATTATGTTATCCTCCACTGGCTACATGTAATTCTGTTTTAGTCTTGGCATCAAAATTATAATTGCATTATAGGAATGTCTGTCTCATGCTAATATATATCCTATGATGAACACATAGGAACCTAGTGCATAGACTAATTTTTTCTTTGCTTAGGTAGGTAGAGATCATTTCTTTTTCTAAATAACCAACAAGTCTTTTCAAAGAAAATATAAAATAAACATAGTAGATCCTAAAATGTGAAGATGCTTAAGTCATGCCACAAAGTGAAAGGAAAAAAAAAAAATTCCTTGAACCATCAAATATATAAAAAAAATAATAATGATTATGGAAAACACATTGAGTGGCCAGTGAATAACCAAAGCCATATATCAAGACTAATACCATATGTTTGTCAAATAAACATGAAAAAAATATGAACAAAAAGTTCTTTTTATTCAATAAAGGTCTTTAAATTTATCCCAAACCCTTGACTCAATGGAAATTGGATGAAACCAATCATGCCACAATAAAGGTTTCAATCAAACATGAAATGAGAACTAGAAGCATTCAAGGGACTAACACAATTTTTAACCAAAATAAACCAAAAATTTCAAACTTGACAAAATGTTCCAAAATGAAACAAAAATAAAAATAAAAAAATTACCGAGATATTAGAGCTAGAAATCAAAGAAATTCCATCTACTTGAGTGAGCCCATTCTTTATTATAAGAAGTCTTGTTAAATTAGTTATTTAACCTTTAATACTATGACACTATCTATGTGAAGAGATAAGTCCTAGATTAATCAAATTCCAACTTCATTTCCTGTCACACACAAGAAAGAGACAACATAATAGTTAAATATCAAAACATATTATTAAAATAAGTTGCATCAAGGAAATGTGGCTCTAATGTTACAATGAAAAACACAAATTATAGAACTCAGTTTTACTTGAAATGCAACCTCAAATTGGCATATAGTAATCTTTCTATGATAAATAATTTCCGATCTACACCAAAAATAGAGGAGAAATGAATCACAAGAATCACATCATTTATGCAATTACATTCACTATTTCTTGCACAACCAATGGAACATGTATACCAACATTTACTTCATGAATGATAGTGCATTAAACATTCTCTCATCCACCACTGGCTATATGTAAGGTTCTTTTAGTCTTGACATAAAAAGTATAATTGCACTAGAGGAATGTTGATCTCATGCTAATAGGTCTCCTATGATGAACACATAGGAACCTGGTGCATAGAGCATTTTTCTCTTCTCTTAGCTAAGTAGAGCTCATTTCCCTTTCTAAATAATCAATAATTATTTTCAAATAAAATATAAAATAAACATAGAAGATCCTAAAAGGTGAAGATGCTCAAGTCATGCCACAAATTGAAAGGGAATAAAATAATCTTCCCTTGAATAATCAAATTTATAAAGAAAATAATCATAATTATGGAAAACCATTGAGTTCCCACAAAATAACCAAGCCATATACTAAGCCTAATACCATATGTTTCTCAAATAAACATGACAAAAAGATGAAAACGAGTTTTCTACTAAAAAAAGTTCTTTAATTTTAACCCAAACCCTTGACTCAATGGAAATCAGATGCAACCAATCATGCCACAACAAAAGGTTTAGTCAAACATCAAATGAGAACCAGAAGCATTCAAAGGACTAACACAAATTTTAACCAAAATAAACCCAAAATTTCAAAATTGACAAAATGCTCCAAAATACAATAAACAAACAAACCATTAAAATTTACCACGATATTAGAGCTAGACATCAAAGAAATGTCATATACTTGAATGAACCCATTCTTTCTTAGTGTACATCTTGTTAAATTAGCTATTTACCCTTTAATACTAGGACACTATCTATGTGAACGGATAGGTGCCAACTTTATCAAATTCCAACTTCATTTCTTCCCACATACAAGAAAGAGACAATGTAATAGTTACATATCAAAACATCAATATTAAAACAAATTGCATCAAGAAAATGTAGCTCCAATGTTACAATGAAAAACCCAAAATATAGAACCCATTTTTACCTGAAATGCAACTTCAAATTGGCATATAGTAATATTGCCATGATAAAGAATTTCTGACCTACTCCAAAAATAGAGGAACAAAAAATCACAATAATCACATCATTGTGCTATTCCATTCACTATTTCTTGCAACACCAATGGAACACATATACCAAAACAAGTGTCCCCTAGGCCCTCATATATATTGGATTAGATCAAATCTTGCGATATATCAATTTCTTAGTTCTCATCTTGGTCCTCATTTTCTTCATTGTGAACATGACCTTCTCTAGATTGATGCTTATTGTGAGCCTCCAAATAATTATTTTCCATATCATTAGAGAAATTGTTTATATTGTTTTCTCCCCTTCTATCACAATCTGATCGCCAAAGAGCTAGTGCGCTTTCATATGGAAAATTGATAATGCCATACTTTGTTACATATAATATTAAACATATATCCATATGTTTATCAATATTTTTCCTCATCTTTGTCTTAAAAAATGATAGTGCACTAAACATTATCTCATCCTCCACTAATCCTAAAATCATGGTTTGACACAAATCCATTGATTTTAAATATTCTAATATATTTTCCTGTAAGTATTGGGTATCACCTAAAATAGTCCATAATCTTGTTATTGCACCATATTATAGAGGATTCTTCAAAACACGCAATTACTTCCACATTGTTTTAACAAAGTATGTGGATTATTGAAACAATTTTGATGAATATAAAATACCTTCAACCTATTCTCCATGTATCTCGAACTTCTTGCAAAAGTGGTGCACTAAAGCATTCCATTTTACCAAAAAGTCGTGTTTTAAAGTAGTTTCACATTTTTGTTGTTGAAATATTGAGGGTACACCACATACATGGCCTCCAACAAATTCATCTCGAGGAAATCATTAACTTAGGTCTAATGATAGTGATTTTCCAATTTTTATCAAGTTGTGTCTCAGTGAAATGAAAACATTGTTGAATAGGTATCTTGACATAGATAACTCTTTGGTGGTTCATCCTATATTACCAATATAATGAAAAGTAACCATACACCCATGCATTGTGATACATATTATTCCTTTTTCATCAAACTTAAAAAAAAAATCAATACTTTCTATATCAATGATCATAGTCCAATTTGTAAACCATGGAATCATGAAAGACTCTGGCATCATATACAAATTATCGAATGAAAGGAATGCAAATTTTCTTGCAGTTATGTATTTTGCAATATACATTGTGCGACTTTGAGACATTTTCATGCGGACATTCATTTCATCTAGCATAGGAAAAATTCCAACCAATGTTAATAATGTATCTATTTCAGTTAGTTGAAAGCGAAGATATTGAGCTATATCTACACTAAAGCGATGTTCATACATCACCCCTACCAAGGACCGATACTTACTAAATAGTATTTGAGTTGGTCCATTCATTGAGATCCCTCTTATATCACCATATTTTAATAGAATTTTTCCATTTGAAACTCTGAAAAATTGTTTAGGACTAGGGAAAAAGTATTTATAAGCCTCCTGTACAAGATCTTCAACTTTTGAAACTAATGGAAACTTGCTTACTATTTTAAATGAAAAATTCATCCTATGAGCTATATAGTGAATACTCAAAATATACGATGAAACCGATAGTTGTAGTCTAACAAAAATTTGAATCCTTTGTCCTTGTATTACTAATGCTCCATCTGCTCCAACACATAGAAACTTTTTTGCGATCATTAAATTATCCATACCACCAATTTCCTTCAAATTATTAATAACAAGTTCATAAATAGTTTTAGTTGTAGAATTCTCCCTCATTTTATGAATCCCAAGTAGATAGGAATGCCTAATATGGTCATTAACCATATAAATACTCATGCATATACATGAAGTATCTTCAATAGCCATAACCTCCTCCGAAGACAATGACAAAAACCTATCATTTGCAATTATCTCTTTCATATCATCCTTTTCTACTTGAGCTAGATATTTTTCCCATTCCTAACCACTCATTAAAGAGCAATGAGAAGATGGAATGTTTGACACTTGAAGAAAATATAGATATTTCATGTAATATGGATAATCTATCATAGGAAGAACTTTAGATAATATGTTAAATACAATGCTTAATTGAATTATCTTGGATAACAAATTTATTTCCATCGTCTTTCTGAATAGATATGTGATGGTTCCTCTACTTGCATTGAGTTTTTCCTTATTAAATATTTGTTTTATTCATCGACATATTTGACATGTCTACATTTCTCAAAATATTTCCATCTGAAAATAGGTTTCTCCTTGACATATACAATTTTATTTTCATACACCTTTCCTGCATGCTTCTCTATTATTTCTAACTTCATCTGAAATTTCATTGGCATGCCAAGTTTCCAACTACATATATTGCATCTAACTTGTGGTTTCTCTTTCTCATTTTTTGGAGGTGTTAGTTCAATAAATGGAAATTTTGAGACCCAATGTGGTTGGAAGTCTCTCCCTATGTTCCATTGGCATTTTTTTCTTTTCTATGAATTGATTTTTTTCTTTTCCAATAAAATATTTTTGAAATTTTTACTGCCAATTTATTGTGAAAATGCATTTATCTCACTTTGATCACTAGAGGAACCTATTACCTCATATATTATTTGGATATCATATGCATTCTCACAAGAGTTGACATCTCTTTTAGTGATAGGTTGCTCAAAATAGCTCAAAGCATGAAGAGAATGTGGGTCCTTGAATTGAGGTCTTTGAAAGTATGATGATAGATCATTTTGTCTTTATCTTTTCTTCCCACGATAAATGTTTAACATATCAATAAATATTCCATAATAGAAATTTCAAATCGATCTAGAAACCAAAAGTGAAACTTGCATGAGAAATACTATAAAATTATTAAAATTTCTACCAAGTATAGAATCTCTATATGTATTTATATTTATTATCTTTTTTATGAAATCAAATTCTATGAGAAAATATACACCCAAAAATGAAAACCACCAAATTCTTACACAAATCCAAGAAAATAACTTAGGTTGTAGAGTAAGAAAATAAAACATAAATGCATCCAAAAATAGAAGCTTACTATTGCCTAAAATGGCAATGGAAAGAGTAGCAATAGTGTAATATCCCCTTGACTAAAAAATACAAAAAAAATATTTCTTGCATATAGTTACATGATGTCAATAATTACAACCATGTTTAAATATATCCTTGGATATATATTTTTTAAATATAATAAGTTATGATTTCACTCCCATGCTCCTTTAGTAGCCACATCACATGACTATTCATAATTCTCAAACAAACTCTAAACATATAAGGCCTATTTAACCAACTAAGTAGTAACTACTCTCTAAGTTACATTTGGAAAATAGCTCTTACAATGTACTGAGTCCTAAGACAAATAGTTCCTACATATTTTTATGTGCTCTACATAAGTTGTTAAGAGGCGCCCTGTTTGAGAACAACTTTATAATTGTTGACTAACTAGGTATGTGAACGGACATAAACTCCCCATCAAAACCATTTTCTAAACTTGAATTGTTTTACCAAATGAAAATATACAACATTTGTTGACAAATGATATACCATCAATCTCACAGAACAAAGCATTGTATTTCCATCACATTAAAAATATATGTTATAGTATGATATTATGATGTCGTAGTGGTTAGACAATATTGGCAATGAAATAAGGTGTGGCAAGAATCCAAAATTATATGTCTTATACAATAAAATGAACTTCTATAAAATTTGAATGGAATAAGGTGAAGCACTTGAAGAATGAAATAATTTTGTTTTTTAATAAATTTCACAGGGAAGAAGGCATCACAATACACAAGATTTGTGAATAAAACAATTTCTACTAGAAATGATCACATACAATATCAAATCCATGGATAGATCCACAAATATCTTCACAAAGTGATAACAAGATAATAGAATGTCCATGTATACTAAATCAATTGGTTTCTAAAGGTACTATAATTTATAGGCATGGAAAACAACATTAAAAACAAATTTCACTCCATGAATATCACCTAGGTACCTCATAAAATTGACAAACTATAAACCATAGAAATAATAAAAATGAAGGACTTGTTGAAAAAAATATGTTTTGTCAAAAGTAAAGACACATGTTAAAGTGAATAACTAATCATAACAGTATGAGTATGGTGACATTGAAATTACCAAAATATTATCTAAACATACAAGAACATATTCCCATGTTGCATATACATTTCATATATCAAAATACCAAACATCATGATCAAAAAATAGAATTAACTTTCAATGATATTGTAACATGCATTTGCAAACATGTAAATCATTAATAAGAAACTAGAATGATATATTTCAATGCACCAAGTAGAATGCCATATCAAAATATTAAACATATGTACCAACAAACAAAATAAACTTACATTTAATATAAGTACTAAAATCAAAATCTTGGTTTGTTAAAAGTACTAAATACTAAACCCAAATACTAAACTCAAGTCTCCAATTGTTTAAAAGTCTTGGACACATCCCAAGCTATATGATAAAAAAAACAACTACACATGAATGAATGGCTCAAGGCACCAACACATTAGACTAAAATGTTTTTATTGTCCACAAGATGCTCATAAAGTTGGTATCATGGAAACTTTGTCTAATAATTTATGTCATTTGCAAAAGTGTTCAAATAAGGACCAAAGAGGCTGACGAGAAGCCTCCACACCATACTAATAAGGGATGAATACATATTCTGGACATCCTACACCCCATATTACGGAGGGTCTAACCAGCGAACAATTATCAAATCTAGGGCATTCCTCAACCCTTGAACTATTGCAACACAAAATCAAACCTCATACAAAACTTTTCCGAAAAGACAAATCTCTACATTGGCCCTATTTCAAGTGAATATTAGTAGGAAATGAATCCCCCAACAACTAAATCCCTAGTTCCCTAAGTTGTTTTATAAAACCAGAATGAGGGTGATGCAAAATGTTATCCACACACAATGTGACCTTCTCAAGACCTGAATAGTATAGACACAACGATTTAATGTGATATAATTCACAATTCGTAACATCCCATACCACTTATAGACTTAAAATATGCCTAAAAAATAAATAAATAGAACTCCATAGCATGCTCCATGTTTCAAAATAACCATCTTCTTCCATCCTTGTTTCACACTACAAAGATAAACTAGTGATCTACATTCATACATACTAAAAATGTAATCTTTATAACTTGGAGGTCTTCTAGAATAAATATAAATAGATTCTGAACAAGACTTGTGGTTAGTGTTTAAAATAGAATGTTATATTTTCCACTTTTAACATGTGCAATATTCAATAAATATATAAAAAAATATACAATCGGTTTGAGGTTGATGCCTCTGCTTCATGAAAAATAATTTCAAGAAGTAAACACCTTTAAATCATTAAAAAATAGGTTTGCAAATTATAGGATTTTGTTCTAAGCATATATGCTTCTCAATCTTCACATTAAGTTCTTGTGTTTGTAAGAATCTACCATTATGTTCTACCTTTATGTTTTTATTGTAAATTATCTTTTGCAAATATGGCATATTACATCTCTAGAAATACTTCTAATCTAGGCTTGTAAACTATTGCAATGGTGTCTACACTATCACCCTAGATTTGTTGTTGCAGATTCATGTTCCCTAATCGTTGCAAAAAAATGGTTTCAATCAATCAAATCATGGTTTGATATTAACAAATGAAAAGAAATAGTCACTTTTAGAACAAAAAACTAATATGGGTATGCCTCTTTGTTTCCTAATAATATTTCAATAAGAAGGATTGGTATGAACTTCTAGCTACAAAATCTGGGTCTATTGCAAATATGGTCTTAACTAATTTCATTTGTTGTCTCATGATATGATAGATTAAACACTGGCATGACAAGTCCGATTGACCAAAAATAGACCATGGTTGTAATGGGTCTATGTATATTGGAATATGCAGCCAGAGGATGGAAAGAATAGCAATAATGTAATATGGACTTGCATGGAATGTTTACAGATTTCCAACAAAAGCTAGAGTCCCCTTCACAATTCCCATATTTTTGTTACATATATTATAATTCACAATCATTCTGATGTTTTTTTTGTGGATAGTATGATACCAGGAGTTTGTGTCTGCAATGAAAAAAAATGACTATGTCAAATACTATAAACTTATCCAAATCTGATATATATCCAGACATCTCAAAGAAGAAAGTTTACATCAACATAGGCTTTTTTATTATTGAATCTATTCTCTATTTAACAAATCAATACACAATTTACTTATCATATATCCCCAACCTGCATACTATCATATGACAATTTTAGGAGCAACAATACATAATTAAAACTAAATGATTTCAAAAACCTAAAATTCAAAACCCATATAATCTAGATTGGTTGAAAGGAAACAAATTTATTGCAAGACCTTCAAATCACCCCACAATTCTAGCACTAAAAAAAATTCTCTGAAAGGAATATCAAAATTTCCAATGTCAACTCTATTAGAGATATTTATATTTTTGAGTCACTAGTTCACTATTAGTTAATTGGAGCTAGTTTTGTTAGACTTTCTATTTTAGAACATCACTATTATGCATGCATTCATTCCTAAGGAAAAAATCATTGTTAGTTTTCTTTTCTTAATTATGGAATGTTCTACCCTATATGAGTGTATATCTCTCATTCATTGTATTCATTGAATCATTGATCATCTCATTGTAGTAGTGTGAATATATTTTATCATTCTTCCATATTGAATCTCTCTTCCTTTTCTTAATAAGATTTGTTTGTACTTGCTTTAGCTAGGTCTCCTATGTAAGTTTCCATGAAACATTGACATGGTATCAGATTCGAGCTACTTGGAGCAAACCAGACAATCCATAGAAGAGGTAAATCATAGTTTTTAAGAGTGCAATATGTGTATCTCAAAGTGTCACACCTCTCCCTGTCGAAAGGTGTGACAATCGGTTGAAAAATTATGAAATTACAAATGTTGTATGCAGTGTCCCACTTCATCCTTGATGAGGGTGTGGTAGTGTTTAACTGTTTCCTTCCAAAAGAGTAACAATGTCACTTTGTATCCTTCCAACAGGGTGTGACAATGTCACTCTGTGTCCTTCAAACAGGGTGTGACACTCTTCAAAAAATGTGTTTTTGTAGTGATTTCTCAGGATTTTCACTTGAAAATTGAAGTTAATTTTTTAGGTTTTTCAGAACCAATAAGAGGGATGGATACAACACCAATTCTTCAATAACATTTGGTGATAATTCTCACACTATACAATTATTTTGAATGGAATATGAAGGTAGAATTCCAACTCAAAAGGAAAGGATTGTACAATTTGATGTTGGCAACAAAAACAAAACCTACATTAGTGATTGAGAAGGCCAGATGGGTGAACCATAAGGATGAGGCCACATGACTTATTCTTGAATCAATTTCAATTAATTTATGGTTTCACGTTGCCACATGCAAGAATTCAAATGAGATATGGACCACCTTGAAAGGTCTCTTTGGTAAGAAGGATGAGATGAGAGGTCATATGCTTGAGGTAGTGCTGAATACCTTGGATCCTATTTTCTTTGATAATATCCAAGATTTATTTACCAAGTGTAAATATTTTATATTGAGCTTGGAATCTTGTGGTATTGATAATTCTAAACAAGAGGACCAACTTGTTCTAACAATATTGGATAAGCTATGAACAAAACATGTTGTCTATGTCTCCACTTTCCATTATGGGAGATATCTCTTGGGATCAAAGTGGAATATTCCTACCATGGAGAAGTTCATTGATTCTCTCACACATGAGTAGGAAAAACTCATTCAAATGGGTCTAATCAAGGATCCCAAAGAACATGCACTCACCATGCATGATGGAAAAGGATCATCCAAACATAAAGGAAAGGGGCAATCACATCTAGAGCGAAATAAGGATGGATATTCCAAACCCTTCAACAATTCTTCGGGTTCCAAAGACTCTTCAGATTCCAAGAAGAAGAAGAAGGGAAATAAATATATTTATTGGAATAAACTGAATCATGAATAATTCACATGCATGAAGAATAAAACCGATCTTATGGCATAGGTAATTCAATAGAACAAACTTGGAAACTTCATTCCTAAAGGAGCCAAGAAAAATAAAGAAGAATATCATGTTCCTAAGAAAGGTAATCATCATGCTCTTGTTGCAATTAATTCCTCATATGATTCATTGATTATAGATTATGTCGCATCACATCATATGACATCCAAAGATGAAGTTTTTACTTCTTTGAGTTCATGTTCAATACCCCCTATTCTCATGGGAGATGATACTCTAGTAGCAGTATCAAGAGAGGGAAGAGTGGAACTTCCTAATGACAATATTGAGAGTGTTTTACATGTTCCAAATCTTTCTATAAATATGATCTCATTTTATCAAATCACTCAGAAAGGTAAAAAGGTTGAATTTATATCAGATTCAACTTCTTTACTTGAAATGCATGACAATTCCATTAATTGGTGAGGTAGATCACAAATCGAGGTTGTACAAATTTACTAATTTTGTTGACTATGACTCATTTTTACTAATTACACATGAGGAGAGTACGTTTCATGTATCCACTAGTCCAACATGAAGATACTCTTGTGCTTCCATTAGTTCTAGACATAAGAGATGATTCCATACACTCAGATTCTGTACATGGAAATGAACAGGTAGTACAACTAGATAAGGAGCCAACGTCGAAGCTTGAGCAGATTCCCAAGAGGGCACATTCCACGCTTCAAGAAGCATGTGCCCTTGTATAGAATCCATTGTATTCAAGGAGGACTTGATCTCAGCATAATGATCCTTCTCATGTACTTTCAACTTCTGAACCAACGATTCCCATGCATTGTTATATGGTTCAATCTTCCGATCCATAGATCTACAGTGAGGTTGGTTGGGTATGTGTTATATTATTTGCATGGCATTGGGTGAATAGGAGGGTTTGAGGGGGGGCCGCTAGGCACCCCCTTGGGGGCTCCAGGGGGGCAAAAACCCCCTATGTGGGAGTTCAGGGGTAGTGCCCCCGAGAATTTTATTTTTTTCCTCGAGAAACGTGTCACATTGTTTCCTCGTTTTCCATGTTGCCTCAATTTCGTGTCCATTGTTGAGTGGTTTTTCAACACATGGTTTTTTGCCGATGGTTTTCTTTTTCCGGTTAATAAATTAGGGTTGTTGACTAATCCAGGTTATTGGGTTAGGGTTTTGGATGTTGTTGGTTCCTATGTGTATATTGTATTGTAAACAATGTATCACTATGAATGAATATAAAATATGTTGGTTTTCCCGGTTTGGGTTTCCAAGGGAAAAATTTCCATGTAATGTTTGTATTTTCCATTGTGTCTTTTCTCTTCTTTTACTGAAAAATTGTTTGCAGTAAATATTGTACAAGGTTAAAATCTACATTGCGTATCAGAGCTTTGTTGGCTTCATGGGGACGCCTTTGTGTTCAAGGGTTGTCTGGGGACTATGATAATCCTTCTTACAGTGGGAGATCTATGGTATTTATTTTTCAGGTGAAAAGAGATGGCGAGCAATTTGAAAATGGAGATCGAGAAGTTTAATGGGAAATTTTTTGAGATGTGGAAGCTCAATATCTATATTTGTTGGTGGACAAAGACCAGTGGATCATGATAGATCCAGGTACTACACCTACAGGAAATTCAGAAGACGACTGGAAAAAGTTGGATCAGAAGGAAAAGAGCAAAATCCAACTGTGTCTCTTAGGTTTAGTATTACTAAATGTGTTAGAGGAAGCTACAACCAAGTATTTATGGGATAATTTGGGGAAGTTGTATCAGTCTAAGTCCCTAGTAAATAAAATATTCCTAAAAAAGAAGTTGTATAACCTGAGGATGAGAGATGGAGACTTGGTGGTAGAGAATTTGAATGCCTTCAATACCGTGGTAAGTCAGTTAGTATATGTTGAGATTAAAATTTTAGATGAAGTCAAATGTATCATCTTATTGTGTTCTTTACAAGACTCATGGGATAGTCTAGTTGTGGCCATAGGTAGTAATACAACTTCCTTGAAGTTTGATGAAGTGGTCTCATCCTTGTTGTCAGAGGATATGAGATAGAAGAATATGTAAGGGCAGAGAACAACCTCATTATTTGCAAGATGACGTTCCCAGGAAAGAAATAGATCTAAGTTCTCAAGTGGGAGATCTAAGTCTAAGGGTAGGTCTAAATCTCCTGGAAATTTTGTAAAAGTATGTTGGATATGTGGAAAAGAAGGGCACTACAAGAAGCACTGTAGATCCAAAAAAAATAAGGGATCTGAAGAATATCCTTCTACAAAAGAAAAGACATCCAAGGAAGAAGGAGGGGATGTGTACTTGACTTATTCAAGAACACATGCAGATCATGACGCATGGTTGGTTGAATCTAGTGCATACTTGTTAGAAAAACTGGACCGTAGAGCAATAAAATAAAACAAATGCAGAAACAAAACACAGAAGACACACAATGCAAGAGAGACACAGATTTACGTGGTTCACCCAGTGTGGGCTACGTCCACCAGAGAAATTGCCAGGTCCTTCCTTTATTATTATCCAGCAAAT
>ML785778.1:334985-345035 GCA_009831015.1 Picea engelmannii | reverse complement strand
CCTAAAGCCGACATAATTAAAATAACATTACTAATCTAAATTACAACTAATGGCCTAAAGCCGACATAAATAAAATAGCATTACTAATCTAATATGCCCCAATTAAGGGGTAATGAGCCAATATTAGGGCTTAACAAAAACCCGCTGTAACTTCCTCTTCTTTCTCTCACAGTCTCCTCTCTCAGAATACAATATTCACCATCATCCCTGGCCGCAATACATTTCCCTCATAAAAAAGGGTTTCCTTCTAGGGCAAAAAACCTTAACATAATCTCTACCGTTAGATCTGCGACCTTATAATGAATGGTCCAGATTTACAATGAAATTACAATATACTTTTACAAGGCAATTTTTGCCTCGGGGGCTTCGCCCCTGAACCCCCGCTAGGGGCCCACTTTCCCCTAGACCCCCCATCCAGGGGGATAGCCCCCCCGGACCCCGCAGAGGGGGTAACCCCCCTGCACTCCCCCGTGTGGAAGAGTGTACATACTTCTGGGGTGTAAATACTTCATGGGATATAAACACTACTGAAAGAAAGGACCTCTAAATTAGGAAGATAATCAAGCTCCACAACCAACAATACTTTCATATGACTCCCCACAGGGACTGGTTCTAGAAATATGAAAGGTATGATGGAGGTAATGCTTTCTTAGGTGATGATTCAACAACCATAATCATAGGACAAGGAAAAGTCAAGTTGAGGCTCATAGATGGAAGGATTAGAACACTACTTGGTGTTCTGCACATCCCATCTTTGGCCAAAAATTTGATTTCTATAAGAAAAATGGATGATGCATGGGTAAAAACAATATTTGAAAAGGAAACCTACAGGATGGTTCGAGGAGCAATGGTGGTGTTGAAGGGAGCTTGGTTTGGAACTCTGTATAAGCTACAAGGAAGAACTATTAGTGATGGTTGTAATAGTTCCATTGTTCCTGATATTGGAGTTGAAGAAGAAATGTAAATTCTAACCTTGTACAATATCTACTGCAAACAGATATTTAGAAAAAGAACAGTAAATATACAATGGAAAATACAAACATTACACAGATATTTTTCCCATGGAAACCCAAACCGGTAAAACCAACATATTCTATATTCATTCATTGTGTTTCAATGTTTACAATACAAAATACATATAGGTGCCAATGGCATCCAAAACCCTAACCCAACGACCTGGATTAGTCCAAAACCTTAATTCCTTAATCGGAAATAGAAAACCACTAACAAAGAAACCATGTCCCGAAAAATCACCTAAATATAATGCGGTCTCGAAAAATGCAGTCCCCCAAAATGTGGTCCCGATGGAGAAAAAACAAATTTTGGGGGTGCTACCCTCGAACCCTCGTGCAAGGGGATCTGCCCCCCTACACCCCTTGAGTGGAGGCCTAGCGGCCCTTGCTCTAACCCCCCTTTGTGCCTGACACATACGCTCAGGAACTACTACTCGTGCAAAGAATATAACACATACCCAACATTCTCCCACTTGTTGTTTTCTTTGCATACATGGGGTTACAGGGTTACATAGTAAACAATCCAGGGTAGAAATACCCATGGATCCTCTACACCAAGAGAAATTCTCAGTGCTCACAGATTTTGTTAATGAGTCTGAAAAATTCTTCAAAGTCTCCACCTTCATCAATGATACTTTCTTTTCTTCAATGATGTCTCTAACAAAGTGATATTGAACATCAATGTGCTTTGTCTTTGAATGATAAGAAGGGTTTTTCGCTAGAAAAATTTCACTATGTCTATCACACTCTATCCTTACAACTTGTTGTACCAACCTAATACTTGAACACAATATGTGTAACAATACTACTTCCTTACTTGCATGAGTGGCTTCCATGTATTCAGCTTCTATAGTTGAAAGTGCCACTAGAGCCTGTATTTTTCTCATCCAACTTATTTCTCCTCTAAATAGGTTAAACACATACCTACTTGTAGATCTCCTATGATCCAAATATCCAGCCCAGTCTGCATCCACAAATCCATGTATATCCACCACTCTATCAAATCCTGGTCTTCCTTTGTAGCACAATCCATAGCTGGTAGTGCCACACAAATACCTGAAAACCTTTTTTACTGTTGTCCAATGCTCCTTCCCTGGTTTTGACTTATACCTGCTCAAAACTCCCACTGCATGTGCAATGTCCCATCTAGTATAGACCATTGCATACATCAAACTACCAACTACACTCACATATGGAACATGAGACATGTACTCCTCTTCTTCATGTGTCTTGGGACACTGATCCGCAAATAACTTTACACCAATAGGAATAGGAACCTTGACTGGTTTACATTCCTACATATTAATCCTTTGCAATGTTGTCTTGACACATTTTCTCTGATTTAACCAAAGTTTCCTCCTTTCTAATCTCTTTTTATTTCCATGCCCAAAATGAAATTTGAATCACCGAGATCCTTCATGTCAAATTTAGAGGACAACTGAGTTTTCACATCCTGGATAATCTCCTTGTTGTTTCCTATCAACAACATGTCATCCACATATAAGACCAAATAAATCAAATGATCGCCAATTAATTTAAAATACACACAATGATCTTCTTTGCTTCTTGTGAAGCCAAGTCCCAACATATAAGTATCAAATTTTTTATATCACATTCGTGGTGATTGTTTTAAACCATACAGGGATTTTTTCAGCTTGCATACCATCTCCTTCTTTCCCTTCACAACATAACCTTCTAGTTGCTTCATATAGATCTCTTCTTCCAGATCCCCATGTAGGAATGATTTCTTCACATCCATTTGTTCTATTTAAAAATAAAATGAAACAACAACATATAACAAAAATCTTATGGAGGTTAACTTGGCAACAAGAGAAAAAATCTCACCAAAATCAATTCCCTCAACCTAGGAATAACCCTTTGCTACAAACCGAGCTTTGTATTTCTCCACTTTTCCTTTTGCATTCAACTTCTTTTTAAATACCGATTTGTTGCCAACGGGATTTCTTCCAGTTGGCAACTCCAATAGATCCCAAGTATCATTCTTATCCAAAGATGTCATTTCTTCATCCATGGCCCTTTTCCAGAGATTTCTATCCTCTGAATCCACTGCCTCCCTGACAATTCTAGGATCATCATCAGTAATAGACAAAGAAAAATTTGAACGGAAATCAGATGGACTATACTTTTCCAGTAGTGCTCTTTCTTGATCCGATCTCCTCAATATTGAAGTATGAGAATCTTCTTCTTCTGGTTCATGTTATTTTGTAGAGTCTGATTCATCATCCTTTAAATCAAACTCTATCTTCTCTGGTTCTTCCTTACTTGGTAGGGCTTCATGTTTAACAACATCCTTCATTTCTTTAAATACCACATCTCGGCTATACACTACCTTCTTAGTTTCTGGATTCCAAAGCTTATAACCTTTGAGACCATCTTTATATCAAATAAAGATACACTTTTCATCCTTGTTATCCAAATTACTCATGTTTTCCTTTGGAATGTGAACATATGCATCACAGCCAAAAACCTTAAGATGTGTGAGAGATGGTTCCTTACCAGTCAATACCTCTTGTGGATTCTTAACGTCCAACGTTGATGAGGGTGATCTGTTGACCAGGTAACACGTAGCACCCACTGCCTCTACCCATAATTCTTTCCCTAACCTGGCACCACTGAGCATGCACCTTACTCTTTCCATTAGTGTCCTATTCATCCTTTCTGCAACTCCATTCTGTTGAGGTGTATATGGAGTAGTCTCCTGCCTTGCTATACTACACTTCTTACAGAATTCTTCAAATTCATTTCCACATAGCTCTCCTCCATTATATGTCCTCAACACCTTAATTCTTTTCTCTGTTTGATTCTCAACAAGAGCCTTAAACTCTTTAAACCTGTCAAAGACTTCATATTTCTTCCTAAGGAAATATATCCAAGTCTTCCTCGAGAAGTCATCTATAAATGAGACATAGTACATAGATTTTTCCAATGATGGGACCGACACAGGGCCAAAAACATCATTGTGAACTAGCAGTAAAATTCCTTCTTCCCTTGTTGCACCATAGGGGAATCTTACCCGATTTTTCTTCCCATATAGATAATGTTCACAGAAATCAAAATCTAGAGAGTAGTTAGACATACCTTCAACCATATCTTTACCGTGCAGTAGGCGAAGACCCTTCTCTCTGATATGCTCCATTCTTTGATGCCACAACATAACCTTTTCTCCAGAGACTATAGGAGTTCTTTCTTCTTCAACTCCAATATTAGGAACAATGGAACTATTACAGCCATCACTAATACTACTTCATTGTAGCTTATACAGAGTTCCAAACAGAATTCTCCTCAGCAACACCATTTCTCCTCGAACCATCCTAAAAGTTTCCTTTTTAAATATTGTTTTTACCCTTGCATTGTCCATTTTTCTTACATAAATCAAATTTTTGG
Source organism: Picea engelmannii (assembly GCA_009831015.1). NCBI lineage: Eukaryota > Viridiplantae > Streptophyta > Pinopsida > Pinales > Pinaceae > Picea > Picea engelmannii. Next base: position 340,617 of record ML785778.1, on the reverse strand, counting down.
CCAAACCCGGGATGTGCAGAACACCAGGTAGTGTTCTAATTGTTCCATCTATGAGCCTCAACTTGACCCTTCCTCTTCCTATGATTTTGGTTGTCAAATCATTACCTAAGAAAACATTACCTCCATCATACATTTCATATTCGCAGACCACTCCCAGTAGGGAGTCATATGAAATGATGCACCAGAGTCAACCAACCATGAGTCATGATCTGCATGTGTTCTTGAAGAGGCCAAGTACACATCCCCTCCTTCTTCCTTAGAGGTCTTTTCTTCTGTAGAAGAAGATTCTTCAGATCCTTTTTTTTCTCAACTTTGGATCTACAGTGCTTCTTATAGTGCCCTTCTTTTCCACATCTCCAACATACCCTTACAAACTTTCCAAGAGATTTAGATCTACCCTTAGACTTAGATATCCCACTTGAGAAATTAGATCTATTTATTTCCTGAAAATTTCCTCTTTCAAATAATGCGCCTGTGCTATGTCCTTCCATATTCTTCCATCTCATATCCTCCGACAACAAGGATGAGACCACTTCTTCAAACTTCAAGGAAGTTGTACTACTACCTATGGCCACAACTAGAATATCCCACGAGTCTGGTAAAGAACACAACAAACTGATACATTTATCTTCATCTGAAATTTTTATCTCAATAGATACTAACTGACTTACCACAGTATTGAAGGCGTTCAAATTCTCTGCCACTTAGTCTCCATCTCTCATCCTCAGGTTATACAACTTCTTTGTCAGGAATATTTTATTTACTATGGACTTAGACTGATGCAAATTCCCCAACTTTTCCCATAAATCCTTGGCTGTAGCTTCCTCTGACACATTCAGTAATACTGAATCAGAGAGACACAGTCAGATTGTGCTCTTTGCCTTCTGATCCAACTTTTTCCAGTCATTTGTAGAATTTCCTGTAGGTGTAGTACTTGGATATACCGTGATCCACTGATATCTGTCCACTAATACATCTTCCATCTTGAGCTTCCACAACTCAAAATTTTTTCCATTAAACTTCTCGATCTCCATCTTCTAATGTCTTTCCATTTCTTTTGACGTGAAAAATCAATACCATAGATCTCCCACTATAACAAAGCTTATTACAGTCGCGAGCCAAAACCTTGACCACAAAGGCATCCCCCTAAAGCCAATAAAGATTTGATACCAAATGTAAATTCTAACCTTGTACAATATCTACTACAAACAGATATTCAAAAAAAGAACAAAAAAGATACAATGACAAATATAAACATTACTTAGAGATTTTTCCCCTGGAAACCCAAACTAGGAAAACCAACATATTCTATATTCATTCATTGTGTTACAATGTTTACAAAACAAAATACATATAGGAGCCAATGCAGATTTTTTTTTTCAGGGGAGCTTCCCCTGAATCCCTGTGCGAGGGGCTCCACCCCCCTACACACTTGACGCATACACTTGGGCACTACTACTCATGAAAAGAATATAACACATACCCAAGAAGAGCTCCTATAGTCTCTGGAGAAAAGGTTATGTTATGGCATAAAAGACTGAGGCATATCGGAGAGAAGGGTATTCGAATAGTACATGGTAAAGGTATGGTTGAAGGTATGTCTAAATTCTCTCTGGATTTTGATTTCTATGAACATTGTGTATATGGGAAGCATAATCAGGTAAGATTCCCTTCTAGTGCATTGAGGGAGGAAGGAATTTTACAAATAGTTTATAGTGATGTTTTTGGACTTGTCTCGGTCCCATCATTGGGAAAATATATGTACTATCTCTCATTTATAGATGAATTCTCGATGAATACTTGGATATATTTCCTCAGGAAGAAATATGAAGTCTTTGACAGGTTTAAAGAGTTCAAGGCTCTTGTTGAGAATCAAATAGAGAGAAGAATTAAGGTGTTGAGGATAGATAATGGTGGAGAGTTATGTGGGAATGAATTTGAAGAATTCTGTAAGAGGTGAAATATAGAAAGGAAGAAGACTACTCCATATACAACTCATCAGAATGGAGATGCAGAAAGGATGAACATGACACTGATGGAAAAATAAAGGTGCATGCTTAGTGGTGTCTGTCTTGGGCAAGAATTCTGGGAAGAGGCAGTGGGTACTGCATGTTACCTGGTCAATAGATCACCCTCATCAACACTGGATGACAAGACTCCACAAGAGGTATGGAGTGGTAAAAAAACTTCTCTCACACATCTCAAGGTATTTGGTTGTGATGCATATGTTCATGTTCCAAAGGAAAACAAGAGTAAGATAGATAAGATGGATGAAAAGTGTATCATTATTGGATATAAAGATGGTCTTAAAGGTTATAATCTTTGGAACCTAGAAACTAAGAAGGTAGTGTATAGCTGAGATGTGGTATTTAGAGAAATGATGGAATTTGTTAAACATGAAATCCTACGAAGTAAGGAAGAACCAGAGAAAGTAGAGTTTGATTTAAAGTATGATGAATTAGACTCTATATAAGAACATGAATCGGAAGAAGAAGATCCCCATACTCCATTATTGAGGAGATCGATTCAAGAAAGAAGGCTACTGGAAAGGTATACTTCATCTGATTTCCGTTCAAATTTTGTTTTTTCTATTATTGATCATGATCCTAGAACTGTTAGGGGAGCAGTGGATTCAAAGGATGGAAATAACTGGAAAAAGGCCATGGATGAAGAAATGACATCCTTGTATAATAATGAGTCTTGGGATCTAGTGGATTTGTCAACCAGAAGAAATTTCATTTCTAGAAAATGGGTATTTAAAATGAAGTTGAATGTAGAAGGAAAAGTGGAAAAATACAAAGCTTGGTTAGTAGCAAAGGGTTATTCCCAAGTTGAGGGAATTGATTTTGGAGAGATTGTTTCTACTGTTGCCAAGTGATAAGGGAATCTCGTACATTAGTACATTCTGAGTATGATGCACAGCTGATGTAGATGCAACATATTGTGTGAGGAACTCCTGCATGGCTTCCTTGAATATTTATTTTTCTTTCCCTGCATCGAATTGTTTATGTGGTTGAGTATTCCTCTTCACCCATTGGTGTTGCGTTGAATCTTGTCTTACTACATTAGTTCATGTCTTATCACCTCCTCGTGTAACTATGTTGATATTTCTTCCATCATCCCTGCCTTATGTAGATATCCACTGGACATTCTAATTGTTCTAATTCCATTTTTATTGAATTTCTCCCAAAATTCTTGGGCATTCCTCTATATCATGGTATGTCATGCGACAGTACATACATGTCATAGGTGGAAGTGGAAACTCCCTTGCATAGTGTCCTAGTTGTTGGCAGTTATAGCACACTATTGGTCCTCTGACTCTTCCAAAGCCTCCTCTACCTTTACCTCCACCTCTGTATCTAGTTCGATATCCTCGCAATGCATTGTACTAAGGTACCTGATTATACTACATGGGGTTATATTATGGCTGTGTGTTATTGTATTGCGGTTTCACAGTGTTATACTGTTGTTGAATAGTGTTGTATGGAGGTGGTACCTACTTAAAATGAGGTGCAATTTGCCTTGTCATCATTTATTCCTGCACCCTATAGGTGTCTGACATTATTTCCCACATCAAGTCCATTGTCCTACAATCTTTGTCATCATGACCCACTAATTTGTAAAAGTTGTAGTATGAAATCTTGGGTATTGTCTGATACTTTTGCATCATTGGACAATGATATGGATCATGTCCATGTGTTTTACAGATCTTTTACCATGGTCCTCCTATTGGAAAAGGGTTTGATAGCCATGTTTCCATGTACTGCACAAAAATTGGGCACTCATTCTTGTGATGTCCTTTTGTCCTGCATGTGGTACACCAAACATATTCTCTTTTCTCTTTTCCCCTATTCTGTTTTAGTTGAAATGTGAGGTTATTAAGATCCTCTTTCAACTCTTCTATTGTTGGATCAGTCTTGTGATGCTAGTTCTCTTCAAGTTGTAAGGATGCCTATAGAGCCTCTATCTATGTCTAAAACTTATACTGCCTCAAAGGGTATTTCAAGTGTGGTAGCAATGAATTCACAAAGAGATGTCTATGCTACATATCCGTAATGACATATTTGAATTTACCCTTCAATCATTTGAACCTATGATCAAGATCCCAAACAAACTCTCCTGGTTTATGTATGATCTCAATCATCTCATTCATGTATTGATCCTCTGAGCTAGGCTTCTGAAATTAATTTATTAGTAGCTTCTTGACATTTGCAATCATCCTTGTTGTTCCTGGTGGAATGTTTATAGCCAATCTCATGTACCAATCCAATGTGAGGTCTCTTAGCATGATAGATAACTGTACAAGTTTTGTATCCTCATATTTGATATGATTTTCTTCCCAAATCTTCTCACAGATAATCAAGTGCTTCTCAGGATCCTCTGATGCCTCTCCCTTGAATTCAGATAACCATATGGTGGGATCATGTCCTGCCATTTTGACCGGTGATTAACTACGACCTTCGTGCAGTGTAGATACTTGAGTACTTCTTCCTGAACTGTCTCCTCCAATATGTGCTCCTTGATTGGGTGCACTTCATGTTTGTTGGAGTTAGTTCACACACACCTAGGATTTATTTTTCCTAAGTTTTTTTTTCTTGTTTATTAGTCATAATTAGTCATTATCCAGTCTCCTATATTTTAGGGGAGAATATTCCACCTGGAGAATATTCTCTTTCAGTTACCACTTCAGTTTGACTAGTTGAGTTGAGTTTAGATGTTGCATTGGTTTTGTCACTATGCAACATTGGGATCATCACCATGTTGACGGGCGAAACAGTCCATCCATCAACTGGGAGAGTGGAACCGGTCCAGGATTGTCTAAATAACCCAAGCTATTTGGAATGGACCACCCTGACGAGTTTAACGACTCTGTTGGCCACTCTAAGGTCTCATATGGAAACCAAAAAGAGAATTGATCTGAGCTGAGTAATCTAAACTAAAGAAACTAGAGACTAATAAAACAAAGTAAGACAAACTAACTAACTAAAATAAAAGAAATTAAACTAAAAAGAGGAAACTAGAAACTAATAAAACAAACTTAAACTAACTATACTAAACTAATTATAAACTACTAACTATTCTATCTACAAACTACAAATTACTCTTATAATAACTCAAATCAACTACCTAATTATCAATTTAATTACAGTTTATTCACAAATATATATTGCATACAATCTACAGATTTAAATAAAACCTGTGAAACTAACTTGCTTGCTGTCCCAAGACAACGAAGACAACTCTTTTTGATTTTATAATTTATGAATAAGAAAGTAAACTAACTAAAATTAAAACAAATCGAAATAATATTTATATTAAACTACTTAATAAAAGCAGTAAACTAAATACTAATTGACCTGGAAACGCTCCAAGTCTGCCCTGTGTAGGATGACTTCTAAGCTGATTGGAGGAGGGAAACTCACACCGTTAAGTCTTTAAGCTTTTCGCAAAGGATCAGCTATGATGCTTCCTGAAGTATATTACAGGAAAAACAAGACATAAAAGAATATCATAACAATTTTCTGATTATAAATTCCTGCAAAAGGGGAAACCTATTATGCAGCAAACTTATATATTGCAGTTCGATTTATGAAGAAGACAAAGCTATGATTCACAAATTGAACTAATAACT
>ML785778.1:278264-318778 GCA_009831015.1 Picea engelmannii | reverse complement strand
ATCTTTTGTATTTGGGTACCTAACATGGCCTCGTAGTTGGGACCCATTCTTTATTTTCACCATAGTGATGTTCAAGGGGGGTGTTGGAGTTAATTCACACACACCAAGGATTTATTTTTCCTAATGTTTTTTTTTCTTGTTTATTAGTCATAATTAGTCATTATCCAGTCTCTTATATTTTAGGGGAGAATATTCTCTTTCAGTTAACACTTCAGTTTGACTAGTTGAGTTGAGTTTAGATGTTGCATTGGTTTTGTCACCATGCAACATTGGGATCATCACCAACTCACTACTCTTTGTTCAGTCAGTTAACTGAAGACTAATTGACTAGTTAACTCAGCTAGGTGGTAGTTCATTCCCGTAACTGCCTGAGAGACTAGACTAGCTGACAATTTACTCTTGTAACTATTGGTGTGTGTCTAGATCAATCTATACCACCATTATGGCTCATTAGTTACTCATTTATCCTATATATATTGTAAATTATTCACTCTTTGAGTGTGGAATACGATTAATGAGAATTCTTCCATTGTTTCTATCTTGCTTCTTCTTTATCAGTTTGTCTCTACAAATGTGTGTAGTATTTTATAGCTAGATCTATTATGTGCAGGTTCAACACATTTACAATGTTGTCTTCCTTCCACTAAAATTTGGTTGTCTAAATAATGGTTTTCTTTCTTGTGTATTAGTCTCACATGGGGTTATGGGTTCCGCACTAACACTGACATGGATAGGAGTTCTTCCTTTTTTTCCTACCCTTGGACCTCTCGTCTTCCTTTCATATGTTGTGCACAATATTTCCTCAATCTTCTCCACAGCCCGAAGATCCTCTACCTCTTCTTCATCACTTGCCAAGCCCTCTCTATCTGTTATGGCTCTCTTCTTATTATACATCTTATATTGGTAGGGTACTCCACTACACATCTTTCCAACTATTTCCATTATCTTTTTTATCCATTCTACCTACATAATGATTTGGTGCATGGCCTCCTTCTTTCCCTTATCCATATCTTCCTCCATTTCTCCATATCTTGTCAGTGCTTCCCCCCTTGCCCCATGCATGCATGGAAGTTTAGATGTTTGTTTCCATAGTCATTACACCTTTGTTATACAGTAAGATCTTGAATGAGTATAGAATGATTCAATATACCTACATCTAGGTACTTTTAGGAAATCTTTCTCTGTTTCTCTGTAAGACTTCGCAATATCTACTGCAAATTCTGTGATAAATCCTGCAACAAAACTTTCTAACCAAAAATCTATTGCGCGTGTGAATTTGTTGTAACTACAAAATATCCATAGGATTCCACTCGATCTTTCTGATTCGATTTCTAGGGTGGCTATATTTCAACCTCAATAACCACTCCTGTAACACATGCGAGAAATCACAGAAAAAGACCTCATGCAAGTCGTTAAAAATGTACTTGTCCATATATTTGCACTGTGTTAATTTAGAGTTTATGTTATCCTTCTGCGCAAACTCAAGATCCTTTTTTTTCAACCATCTTTCAATCTCTTCCTTCGTTGGATTCCATGGTATGAACATTCCTTTTTATTCCTTCATTCTCTTCATTATTCTTTCAAGAATCCCACTCACTCAATCTCATGCAGTTCTAGTTGACAACGAAACCATTTGTTGTTTGTTACTCCTTCTCTAACCACTTCTTGGGATGACCCAGGTTCAGATCTAAACAACTTCCAACAAATCCCTCTAAAACTATCATCCCTCCTCGAAAACCAGAAGGAAACACATCACACATGATGTACTGCGTAGTCTTACCCGAGATAGTTCTATGGGTGAATGCAATGCTTAGATGCTTGTAGTCTAGGAAAGAGTGGGGATTGAGGATTGAATTTAATCTTATTAGTCCTTGATCTGGTCATTCTTTCTATTATCCTAAATATGTATTCATCTACTAAATCTACACATGCATTCTAATCGTATCACAGATCTCACAGAATTATCCAGTCACCCATTCATAGTCTAACTACTTGCAGAAGGTAAACATGTAGTCAATCACAACACATAACATAGTTTTTATCATGGTTCACTCCCTCCTGGGCTACATCCACAAATATCTGGCTTCTCAGGCTCTTTTATTATGTTTCTGCAATATATGGCATGATGTGCACTACAAATATGTTTATATGATCACAAAACAGACTCTACGACCTTTATGAGGCTGACTAGATCGCACCAGACTCCTCAGCCTATGATCTAACCCTCAAGTTCTAGTTACTTGACTCTCATACAACTCAACAACTTACAAAAATGTATCAGATCTTATATTCATTCTCCTATCCAAGAAAAATAGTATTCTCTAACATTTTGGGACCCCAAACAACAACAACCCCCCGACCTAGACCTCCTAGGTACTTATTTATACTTATTTTTGGCTTATCATCCATTACAATCTCTTAAAAAAACCCTAACCCTAATGTGGTTACGTTTTATTGCATGCACGCCTTGCATGATTTCCTCTCACATGTTTCTTTTCCTCTTTTTCCAACATGCTCCCATGTTTCCCAGCATTGCTTTAATTCCTTCAAACCTTCTTCGATATTTCCCAAAATTGGACCGCGCCAACACATACCTCACAATTGAGGTTAATGAAAGAATGAACCATGAAATATACCAAATGGGAGGGAGAATTTGGGTGAATGGAGCTTGCAGCTCGAAATTTCATGGGAGAGTTTTTTTCCCCCTGTCCCTCATAAAAACATGGGCTAAATATCTAAACAATTTTTTTTTAAATAAATTAGGGGTGAATGATAAAATATAAAAAAACCATTACAACACAAAAACAATTCCCCAATCAAAATTTGGAACCCCTTAATTTCGCCCATGGGAAAAATGTTGCCCCTAAAATTATATGTGGTGTTAAAAGATCTGTGCTAGAGGATCCTTCCTAGAAGAATCCCCCCAAACCTCCCTTGATAATAAGGTTAAATTAAATTCACCACTGATTATGAGATTTGGATCCTTTAAAATCCATTGCTCTTCTAGTTATTCCCATAACAATTTACAATGTGCATAAGGACCATATGCATTCAATATCTTAAAAAAGATTCCAAAATATTTGTTTTCCCCTTCCGACACAATAAATACGACACAAAATATAGCGTCGACCCAATATGCTATTCAATTGACTCACACAATCAAATTAGGCATTCAAATGATTTATATTTGGTCGACTATTGGGTCCAGTCGACAGAGCTGACTAGCCCATACAACATCTCCCCCCCCCCCCTCAATTCCTTTCTCTCCCCAAGTAAGGGGGAGGCTTGACTATTACAATAAGATTTTTTATAAGGAATGATTACAATTTTAGAACTGGGAGAGAGAATATTTAGAATGAATGACTTCGATGGATCTTTCAAAGATTCCTTTACTAATGTTGATGCATTATTTCAAAACGTTATTGATGCACTTTCAAAAGAGTGAAACATATTTTGTATGGTTGAAAATAAGTATGTATATGCCAATATGAGATCATTTAGAATAGATCCTTAAAATTGGTTTGGATCTTATGGAACGTGTGCTCCTAGACCAGGTCCTTTTGTCTCAAAACTTGATTCGATCACCAACCTCATTAGATGACTTCGACTATTGTGGTGATCTGTTGGTTGGAAGAATGATCAATTGTTCCTCTCAACCTTGGTCCCTTGTTGATGCGAACAACCAACAACTATGACTCCCATATCTCAGAGTTGTGAGGGAGTTAGTCGATGACCAGATGGTGCCAAAGTGCCTTAGGTTGAACTATGTAATGTCCCATTGGTGATGCGGTATTATACTATTGATGAAGAGGGGAACTTCTCTCTTTTGCAAAAATAAGAGAAGATACTCATGCTACTCAGAGAAGTTGGTCCCTTTTGGAGTAAATATCCATGTATATAGATCAACTTTCATATCTTCCACTATGATTTTCATGTAAGAAGACTTTTCTTCTAGATGATTTCTTATGCCCCCTCACTTGGTCATTTTATTGAGTTTTTTACACGTGTCTAGGGTGGATTCTAGTGGAGGGAATGATTTCAATGATTATGGATTTGTACTAATTAATGTTATTTCCACTCATGTGATCACCATGTCTTGTCACAAATGAATTTGAATCAACTCCATCTAAAACAAAATTTTGGTCGGTTGTCCTGACAAAATTTATAGTCTATGTCGATAAGGAAAAATTTTCCTTCAAAATTTTCTCTTCACATCTAATGAAATTATATCATTTTTTATAAAACATTTATACAAAGAAATATACACTGTCAAAATTGAAGATATGCATCGACTATTTTATCCGCTTGTTTCTTTGGGTTGCACCTATTCCTTTGACTTCTCTGTCTTTTCAATTACTTCTTCTTGTATTGTTTTAGGAAACTAGTATAAATGTATGTCTAGAGCCAATCCTTTCACTCCTTTGTCTAAATGAGACTCCTATGTTATTTCTAATTCAAATTTTGGTGTTACTGATTGGTGACTTGTGGTCGGGAAGTTCGAATATGACATAGTTGGGTTCAAAAATTGAAAACTTTTCCTATATGATGAAGCGACACCTCACTATCATTGTTGTGCAAGATGTCAAGATAACCCATCAAATATAGTTTGATCAATTTTTGGGGTCAACCGATAAAATTGTTTGGTAAACATATGACACTCATCAATTGAATATTATGACTCCACCCCCAATTTTTTCATTTATGTTAAGAAATACAACTTGGAATCATCTTATACTGAGGTTGACTCAGGGTCAAATGTTTCTTTTGTGTGGTGTATCTTTTCCATAATTTGGCTGGGATTATTGATATCATTGTATGTCTCCATCCGGGCCTTATTTCATTCTTGAAACCAATTTATTTCCTATTGTGATAGCCGCAGCTCTGGTTCTTTCTCTTTTACAATTTAGGTTGCTAGAGCTACCTTCATTTTTGAATCAAGTGTCATGTTGTTTGTTTTCCTCAAGTATTCAATCACTCTCTTTTTATATATTAATTTACTATAGGTGGATGTTAAGTAAGATGACTAGTTAATTACCATAGTGTTTAGTGCAGATGTTGTTGGAAAATTGATTGGCATTGATGTCAACATTAGAGGAAGTCTATAAGCCTCTATAAGTAATGGGTATAATTGAATAAGTCTCCAAAGTGGTCCCCTTATGGTGTATCTTTAAGCATGGCCCTCATGGGAAGACACTTTGAATAAGCCTAGAAGAAACCCATAGGTGTGGTCCTGAGTCCTAAAGTTTACTAAGGAAAATGAGGTTGAAAGAATACTTCAAGTGTATACAAAACCCTCATATATGGATATTCCTTGTCATACCATTTCCAATAGTAGGTGGTATGCCACTTGGTTCCTCACGGTTGAGGAGTTATGAGGTCATGAAGTTGGAAGCCCCAAAGAATTGTTAAGAAGCCCTTAAACAGTTACAAGTCATTAATTAAAAGGGTAAAGTGGTTATAACAAGAAATTATAGGTCATCCCTTAAGTTAAGGAAATAAGTCACTTGGAAAAGTATAAATACACTTCAAGGATCCTCTCATTATACACACACAACCTCAATGATTATCTATCTTTCAAGTGATATTTTTGTTTATCTTTTTGTAGCATATCTAAGGTAGTGAAGTCTGAGGTAGAGAAATAAAAGTATGCAAACTAGATTTATGAGGTTATCCACAGGTCACAATGGAGCAGGGTGTGTAAATATGTGGGTCACAATGGAGAAAAGTGAAAACATCCACAGGTTGATAGTCTGCAAGTCATGGATCTGTGGAAAAGGGATTGCAGAATATGGTATCTCTTATTTCTTGAAGATGACATGCATGTAGTTGGTTTATTGATCTGAGATGATATGCACCAGGTATTCTTTATGAGTAAAGGTATATATTTTATGTGCTTGTTTGAGACTTGTACCATGGATGGTATGGCACATTCTTAAGGAATATCTTGGAGGCCCTTGGTTGAGGTTCATGTCTTTGTGATATTGATACATGCTTGAGACATGTCCTTGGTACATTGTGTATGGATGTTATGGTTCATTGTTCGAGGCACATATTTGTGATATTGGTGTATATTTGAGGTAGATACTTGGTATATGGTATGGTATATGATTGTGTCATATATTGGATACATTGGATTATATCTTTGGTATATGTTGTATGGCATGATTGACACATATCATCAGTGATTTGTTATATGGTTGAGGTACATGTTTGTGTACATGGTTGCTTCACATGGTATGGTGATGGTTTTGGTATCCATGTGAGTGGATATTGTTATGGTTGGTTGATCAATGATAGAGAAAGTGACAAGTTGGATGATTGGTAGATCATCAATTGATGTGATAGTGAAAATTGCAGTGAAAGTGATAGTGCAGTGACAATGAAAGTGACAGGTTGGTGTATCAATGACAATGGAAGTTATAGGTTGATCAGTGGTAGTGACATTGAGTCTACACTTATATTTCAGGATGGCAGGACAGGGAAAGGAAAAGGGGTTGTAGTATCCTTCCGGTTGGTGTTGAAGAACTCAGGGAATTGGAGCTTCCTTCAGGTTGGTTCCTGTAAATTAAGGGGTCCTATGCTCCTTCAAGCTGTAGATGGAGAATTCAAGGAGTTGTAGCTTCCTTCAGGTTGGTGCTTGTAAATTAGGGAGTTGGTGCCTCCTTCTAGTTGGTGCTATAAAATTTGGAAGTTGGTGCTTCCTATGAATTCAATCTTTGACATATAATAATTTCATGGTTTTATCCCATTTTGATTTCCACATAAATTCGGGTGTACTATGTATCTGTGATTATTTGTTATGCTCTGTTGATTGATATTTCTCATGATATATTGATGATATAATTTTTATAAAGTTAATGATTACATGTTCTACTTAAAAGTGGTAAAATATTGCATAATATTGATTCACCCCCCCTCTCAGTATTCCAACAATTGGTATCAAATCAGGTCCTTCAAGAAAATAGTGTAACCACTGGAAGGAAGATCATGGAGTACACTAAGATTGGAGCACCAATATTTAATGGTCATAATTATTCTTTCTTGAATAAAAGGATGCAAACCTTTTAATAGGAACGTGGATTTGATGTTTGGCAATCAGTAGTAGAAATATATACGACACCTACCACTCCTCCAACAAACAAACATGGAGAGAAACTTAGTGAAAAAAGTTTGAAGGATAAAGAAACTATTCTAGGTAGTCTTATTGATTCAACATTTGTGAAGGTGAAGCATTGTGACACTTCAAAGGATCTTTGGGAAAAAATTCAAAACATTTACAAAGGAGATTCTTAAGTAAAAGGTGTCAAGATTCAAACCTATAGAGGTAAATTTTAACAACTGAAGATGAAGGAAGATGAAGATATTGCAATTTACTTCCTACAATTTGATGAAATACTAAACTCCATTAAAGGATGGGGGGAAGAAATTAAAGAACCAATTATTTCCCAGAATATATTAAGGTCTCCTCCAATGAGATTTGATCCTAATATTTCAGCCCTAGAAGAAAGAGAAGATCTTAGTACGATAAACATAGACAAGCTACATGGACTATTTAAAACCTATGAGATGAGAAAAGAACAGAAAAATCCATCCAAGAAGGAAACAACATTCAAGGAATCCAAGAAGACATAGAAGAATAAGAAAAATCCAAAGTTAGACTGAAGTTACATCAATGATTCTAATGAAGATGAAGAGATGGCCAACTTCTTAAGGAAGTTAAAGAAAGTAATTGAAAAGTACAAAGGTAATCTTCCTTTTAAATTTTTAATTGTGGCAAGATTGGTCATTTTGTTAATAAATGTCCATATGATATGAACAAAGAGAATGATGAAGAAGAAGTTCCTAAGAAAGAAAAGAAATATTAAAAGGAATACTAGAGAAGAAATGAAAATAAATTATTCAAGAAAAATATATACTCAAAGGAAGATAGTTCATCATTTGATGAGAGCAATGATAGTGACAGTGACTAAAAAAATGTACTCTTCATGGCTTATGAAAATGATGAAGAGGATTATGAAGAAGAAGGTGAATTTGATTTCAGAGAAGAACTACTTAGTGCTTTAGAAGAACTAAAAAGCGAGAGGATGAAAAAAAAATCACTCAAAGGATAATTACTTATGCTAAAGGAGGATTCTCAAAATCCTAACTCTAAAAAGGACCTATAGATGATTATGAAATTGAAAGTAAAAGTTGAAGAAGATAGAAGGATTGAAGAGATAGTCAAAATAAGCTTAGAAGAAAAGGAAAAGGGTAAAGAGATCTTAGAAACTGAAATAGTTTCACTAAGGAAGGAAATCCAGAAAAGAGATATGCAACAGAACAACACCAAAACACTCGATGAAATCATCAACAATCAAAGGACATATCATGACAGGTTTGCACTGGGATACAATCACACACATACATAGAATGGTTTGAGATCTATGACTACAAAAGAGGAATCAAAACAAAGGACTTATGTATAATTCATCAGAGGATTCACCAAGAAGGAAGAATGCAATAATTCACATGAGAATAATTAGGAAGAAGATTACAGAAGGATGGTACCATCTAGAAGACCCAGGTTTCAAAATCAATAGCCACCTATGGAAGTAAATCAAGAAGAAAACTACAAAGGAATAACGCCATTCAGAAGATATTCCGGGTATCAAACTTTCTTTCTTTCTTCATGTTATTCTTGTAACAATTTTTTTCACAAAGCTATAAATTGGAAAGCTTATGCTAAGAACATAAGAAACTATGAAGGTCACACTAGAGTTAATCATCTCACAAATCCACAAGAAGCATACAATAGAAACTATAACAACTTTGGCTCATTAAATGATGAAGTAGAATGTTATAAATGAAAAAATTTTGGACACATGACCAAAGATTGTAGATTGTCATTTCCTCCAAAGGAACCAAAACATGAATTCAATAATCATCAAAAAGTATCATCGAGAATTTGGATAAGGAAGTAGGATAAACTAAATGTTGAAGAGTATTCCCTTGCACTACAATCACAATGAAGAAGAAGTTATTGGTATGTTGACAATGGTTGTTCAAAACATATGACATGCAACAAGAAAAATTTTATAACTATGAAGAAAGAAAGAGATGGATCAATTTCATTTGGTAATGACAACTCAGCCAGAATTATAGGGAAAGGCACAGTCAATCTTGGAAGTAAGGATGCCAAGGAAGAAAATTTCCTACTTGCTGAAAATATGAGTGCGTGTGAGTCAAATGTGTGATCAAGGACATATAATTATATTTAACTCTGAGAAGTGCGAGATAAGGAAATAATGACCAGGAAAATTGGTGGCTACAATAGTAAGAACTCTAAATACCATATACATATTAAATGAGATTGGAAAGGGAAAAAATAGCTTGGGAAGGGAAAATTAAAGTTGGATTTGGAATAGAATGATGGGACACATGAACTTTGACAATCTGGTCAATATTAGAAAAAAGGAAGCAGTAAGAAAAATGCCTAAAATCTCAAAACCAGCTAGTACTATGTGGAAGCATTTTCTACATGGAAAACAAACAAGAACAAAATTCAAATCAAAGGAATACTCTACAAAAAAACCATTGTAAATTGTGCACAATGAAAGAAGTTGCAATATAAATTGAACAACTTCTATTTCTCAAAATGAAGGTCCCAACAATCTCCGACCACAATCCTTGACTCACCCTGAGTCAAGTCTTTAGCTTTTCTGTGGACTCTGGGTTGGCTTGTTATTCTTGCTTGCCTTCTAGTTCGAGGTTGCTTACATTTCTAGATTGGATTGTTTCTTCTTTATATTCTTCAAATGAAGGGCCCAACAGACCAATGAGAACAAAAGGACTAAATGGTGAAAAATAATTCATGCTACTTATTGATGACTATACAAGAATGACTGCAGTTTGTTTTCTTAAGAAGAAATCATAAGAATTCGGAAAGTTTAGAATAATGAAGGGGATGGATGAAAATGAAATGGATTCGAGAATTAAATGCTTAATATAAGAAAATGGAGGATAATTCATATCAATAGAATTCATGGAATTTTGTGAAGAGCATGGAATAAAAATGTAGTTCTCAACAACTAGGACAAGTTAGCAAAATGGAGTTGTTGAAAGGAAGAACATAATTATAATAGAGGTGGCTATAACCATGTTGAAGGATTCAAAGTTGAGAAATATATTTTGGGTACATGAAGTACACATAACCATTAATATCTTGAAAATAGGAATTCTTAGAAGTAACAGTGATAAAACACCATATGAGTTATGGAAGGAAAGACCATCAAATGTCAAACATTTTAGAGTATTTGGAAGCAAGTGCTATATAAAAAGCGAAGATGATAGAGCTGGAAAATTAGATTCTTGAGTTGATAAATTCATTTTGGTTGGTTACTTTTATAACCCTAAATTGCACCATACATGCATACCTGGCATTAGGCCCTCTTACTTACCATTTTTTCCAGGCCATCACTAAGAAACTCTTCTTAAAAACCATATTTTTGAAGATGTATGCACCCTGAACCATTACTGCCCACATACACATGCTTGTTGCACCACTACATCTCGTGTACCTAGACTAGATGCAACATTACAACCCACGTATACTCGCAAAAGTTGTAAAAATTAAACATTTGCAAGGAATTTGTTGAGATTACGGACTATTGGGTAGTTTCCTAACTGTCCCACTGCCTATAGCCCATCACCCAACCGAATAACCATCCTTTTGTCATATAAAAGGAGGTGTTGGGGTCTCATTCAAAATATGATCATAAGAATAGTGAAACTCTGCCCATTTCACTATCCTCCCTTGCCCCAAGAATTTGCAGCCACATTGTGAGTTATGAGCCAAAATTCCCTATTCTGGCCTTTTTCCTCCATTGAAAGCCTAATCCATTCCCTAGAGAGAGCTGAAGAGGATAAAGATATGTGGATGCGCGGTTGGATATTGGTGAAGAGGAGCCCAAACTAGGTTTGAGGAGAAGTCATTGATCTCATTGTAAGTAACTTTGTGAGATTAATAAAACGGAATACTTTTTCTGTCGCGAATATGATGTGTTCAATCTTTTTGCTTGATTTATGTTTGGTTATGACATCTAACCAACTAATTCAGATATAAGATGTATGTTTGTAGTTCTTTGTTTTTATATTTATGAATGTAGCTCATTCTTGGGAGGAGAATTTTAGTCGAGGAACAACCGAATGCAAAAGGATCGACACCAGATGCAGAGTTTAAGGTATATTTACCATATCTTTTTACCTTGTGTTTTATGCATGAATGTGGGTTGTATTTGGGGTAGTTGTTAAAAAGTAGGAGACTTTAGATGGTTAGATATGCCTACATGTTGAAACCTAATGTATTCCATAGGGGGTTTTTCCCACTATAGCAGAATTGGCAACCATACTGGGGAATCCTCTAGGGTTGTTAGGGGATATCGTTTTGGATGTTTTAATTGGTTTGATTACCTTTTTTGAATTTTCTGTAAGTTTCTGAGTCTTTAAGGGATTTTGGTCTACCACACCAGTACTCCCTGCCTTATCAACATATCTATTAGTTTTCTTTATGAGAAGTTACAGAGGTGTACGTGGGGTGCAGTGGGTCTGCATGCGTACATACGTGCCCTACCTTTAAAAAAGCCTGCATACATATGCAGGCTACTTAAGTGTCAGTTGTGTGCCTATGTCAAGAAAGTTTTTCTGAAAGAAGAGGTAGTCAACCTCTTCCCTGATTGAAGTCATACTTCTCAGGGGTTTCTTTATCTAGCACTGGTCTCTGTTGTTACAATCTGTAGCCCGGGTTTGACGTTAGTTTAGCTTATCTTTATCAATATTTCTTTTGTTTTCTTTGTAAGGGTTTGAGACAAGTTTGTGAGTCTTTTCTAATCAGTCTGTTTAGTGTCATCAGTGACTCCCTGCAATCCGCAGTAGACCAGAAGTCAATTTTTGGTCTTGTCTTGTTTTCACTTTTTCCCTTTTACTTTCTTTAGAAGAAAATAAAAAGAAGTTATTTCAAGTTTCTTATGTTGAAGCATAAATATAAAAATAAAAAAGATTTCATTTATTTGTTTGGTTAAGTAGTTAGGTTAGTTGTCTTTTCTTATCAGGAGAAAGAGTGATTTCTTAAGTTCTTTGCTAAATTCTTAGAAAATTAAGTAGCTCGTAGTCAAGCGAAATCTTGTTTTGGGTTTTTTTTTTAAAAGATCTTAGAAAAAGTAGTTATGAAAAGTTGGTTAAAGAGTTTAAAATTGAAATCTTTATTTGTCAAAAAGAAGTAGTTTACTTTTAGTTTCATTTAATGCTCTTCTCTTTCATCTCTTAAAATACACCACTAGTTTCATTTCCGTTTCCTTGACTTAAGACAAACCACTTAAAATTAACGCTTAGTTAAAATTTATTAGAATTTATGTTTGTAGGGTCCATCAACTAGTCTAGGTTAGAGCCTTGATTTAGGTTGGAGAGGAAACTCTTCAAGGCTATAAAACAAACATACGAGTCTGAGCTAGGGACTGTGAAAAGTCCAGTAAATGTGAAATTTATCTAGGACGCCCCTCTAACACAGAGGCTAAACATGAGGTTGCGTGCAGAAAGGTAGTGGAGATAACCCCTCCAAAGTCTGACCAAGTGTAGTGGGGAACACATATAGAGGACTTTCCTTGGGATTTTGTTGATTGCATTTTCCACAAAGATTTGTGGGTCTCAAATCCATTCAAGGTCCTCAGTCATCTTTTGGAACACTTTCTTTTGATACCCTCGATAGGTTTCAGGCTTGATACCCTGCCCATTGCGGTCCACCTGACTATTGAATCTACTCGCCTGGTAACTGTTCACGTGTCAACAACCTAGTTTCCTTTATTCTAGTGACTTACATAAGTGACTACAGGGGTATACTGTGGTACCTAGGGAAAAAATCAGACCATTCTTTGCAGTGTATACCTGGAGGGTTCTTCTATATTCGAGTTTCACTTACATCGGTAAGCTTCTCTAGTGTTGGCTGGTGTAACTGTTCTTCCAACCAACTAGTGGTTTGATTTATTTATCTCATAGGAAATATCTATAGTGTGTAATGGTTTTCAATGTTAGTAAAAACCCTAGTTTGTCATTGATCTTCTCACAAAGTGGAAGATCAATATCTTCGCTGGTCGTGAATGATTTAGGGCCTATCACTGATTGAATTGGAGCCACCCCCACCAATGCGAAGGTGAAGACTTGACCACCAAGGGTCATTTGAGGTGACCAGGATGCCGTAAACTATACCTGAGCCATCCTTGGGAGAAGAACTCTCACATATAGAGGAGCCTATTGTTTCTGACCTTGGAGTGAAATCTCTTAGGCCAACCAATTCTCTGGTCATTGACTTGTCAATTCCCGTTGTGGTACAAGTTTCCCCCCCAATGGAAACTCATCGTGAGCATCAAATAGTCTTGCAAGAAGAAATGGAAGAAAATGATACTACTTCATCAGGGAGTCCTCACACTCCCTCTATGACTACCACTACAGGGGGAATTATTCCTCCTAACCTACCTTTGCCAGTCCAGACCACCATGGTCTCAAATGCCTCTACTTTGGGTAGTGGTCTGATTCCATTTATGGAGAAGATCACTGCTTCGTTCACCTAGAGTGAGACAGACCCTCCATTCTCATACAGGATGCATGGCTTTGATACGAACTCTATCCTCTCCAACTCCACCCTACATACCATGGGTCTGGGGGTAGGGAGCTCTAACACTCCTCTGCAAGGTTCCATGGGGGGCACCTCAACCCCTTATAACTCTTTCCCTTATGGTTGGGGTCATATACCTCCATCGTCCCCCTCACTAGGCAATGCTCCATAGCAACCTATTTGGCTGAACATGAACTACAGCTTGTTCGAAGAAGGTAGTCAAGGAATTTCTTCCAACACCATGTCAGTGGGTTCTTTGTCATTCTCTTTGTTCGATGCATTTGGTAACAACACATTCTCGTTAGCTACCATCTCAGCCGAGAGAAACCTTGGTTTTGGATCACAAAAACTTGTGCAGGGTACTATTCTTGTACATGCGGAACAAACCTCTCAAGGACCCTGGAATCTGTGGCAGTGATCAATCCCCTCGTCAGGGATGTCGGCTGGGGGAAACCCCTTCCATGGCCAATGGAACCCCAACCAAGGCTCAGTACCTATGCCCATCGGATCGGTAGGGGGAAACCCTTTCCAGAACCTTTGGAACACAACATCGAGAGCAATCCCTTCCTAGCCCTCAATGTCCAATTATAGGAGTTAGTCGATGATGTATCAACAAGCGTAGTATCTGTATGTTGGCCAGGACCATGGTATTTACCAGACCCCTAGTCAACAACCTAAATTTTTCTGGAAACCTGGTGCCAGCCAAATTCCAAGCTCCTTTCCTCATGTACATACTCAACAACCTAATCTAGATTTTCTGGCAACATTCATTTTCCAGACTTATTAAGATTGTTAAACGAACCAATATGTCACGATCTGTGTTGGCCTCCTATTCTGACCAAGTTTCCCTCGGACATTACAAAGTTCAAAGGTAAGCCTAACGAAGATCAAGGCGATCATGTGACCACCTTTCACCTATGGTGATTGTCCAACTTGTTGAGAGATGACTCTATCCAGTTGCTTATGTTTTAGTGTACTCTTATTGGGAGTGTCATGAAATGGTACATCAAGATCGATTGCTCAAGATAATCTACTTTTGGTGAATTGGCAATGGTTTTTCTAAACCATTTTCAATTACCCATGAGATACGATGCCGAAACTGAATTGCTGACCAACTTTGAGCAAACAAAGGATGACCATATCTCAGATCAAATCTGAGACTGGTGGCATCAGAAGAGTTTGATAAAAGTACCAATTCCACCATCATTCCTACTGGAGTGGTTCCTTAAGTCTTTGGTACCCTAGTTATCCAAATACATTACAATGTTAGTAGTGTTTTTCGAGGAAGAAGTGATAATGAGAGCTCAAAAGATAGAACTGATATACTCTCATTTTGGTTTACTTTACAAAGTTTTTCCAGATGTTCTACTGTCCATTCTTGACAAGAACAGACAGAAGTCTAGACCACATGTCGATGGTATCACTGGTTCAACGCAATAAAATCCTATTGATAAATTGTCGAATCAATTGCAAAAATTTTAGATACAACATAAAACAACCAACCAAACCACTGGTTTAGCTGCTCCCCCTACTCAAATGTCAGATGTACACAGTGTGCAATCGACAAACCCAAAGGCCAACCAATAGCCTGATGGAAAGAAGAAACAATGAAAGAAAGGTAAGGGGGATAAGAAACCCACCAATAATATTGGTGGGGTAAACATAGATGTACAAAATTTGAAGTATCCGTGAAACCTTTGCACGAAAGACCACTTAACTCACATATGCCCTCGGCTTGTGGAGGCCCAAAAGTTATTGGTGCAACAATAGTCTGTTGTGTTAACAAACCCATTTCCACATGGGAAAAATTTAAATCAATCCTCTTCGAATGCAGATGGGGGTAGTCATGAACCCCCTTCGTTGTCTAGTAATCCCTCGACCTCGAATGTTTATATGTTGAAAGGGGGTTCTCACATAGCGACTAGGACACATGATTACAAAATTCCAAACACTTCTAAGAAGGGTAAAGAAGATGAAAACCCATTTGTTCCTCTCTATATCGAGAAGACGTTGGAAGAAACAATGACACACATCTTGAAAGCAACATTCAAGAAATCTTCCCACAATCCAAACATGAGGGCTGCCTTAAACTACTCTATGGTGGAGGATTCGTCACAAACCCCTTGTGCAATGTCTTCTTTGGAGGTCCTCCAAAGTTTCCCTTTGCAGAGAAAGGATCTGCTAGCTTCCTTAGGATCTATTGAGACCTATAATCCAAAAACAATCATGCTTGATACGACTGAATTGAAACCTTGTCTCCCATACCATGTCGCATTTTACATAGTAGTGGCTTACACCACAAAATATTTTACCCGAAACATTTTTCGCACAGTAGTTGATGAGGGCACCTCGACATGTGTGATGTTGTTGGCATGTTGGAAGGCCATTGGCCAACTTGTTTTGTCTTCGTCACCTAATATTCTTACCACTTTCAATGGTTGTTCATTTATACCACATGGAATCATTCCTTCTTTCATCGTTCATCTAGGAGGAAAGACCGTGTGCGTCGAAGTTGAAGTTGTTGATGTGCCTATGGACTACAACCTCTTGTTATGAGGGAGTTGGACCTATGCTATGCATACAATGGTTGCCACAATTTTCTGGGTCTTGTTGTTTCCACACGAAGGCTGGATCATGTCCATTGATCAATTGTCTTTCTCCCATCCTGACCCTTCATTGGTGGCATCCATGGTCCCGATGATTGATAATCCACAGCCTGACATCGTCAATGTAGGGGTTAGTTTGTTTTCACCTTTTATGGGTACTTTCAATTACCCACCTCCTTCCGATGATGTCAAGTTCATATTGGCTATGCCTGACTAGCCTAAGGCTAAAATATTTCAAGTGTTTTCATTCTGCACAACTTACTTTAACAATCTGTGGACTCTTCCTTCCCCATCGGCCATGATGGAAGGGAAATGGAATCATGGCATGACCATGCCCTTGTATGTGGTAGAGGTTGCATACTCTATAGTCCAACAAGATTCCACCGACCCTAATCCAACTCCTGCATAGGAGTTAGATCTAGTATTCGAGCCTACCTAGGCTCAAGGTTCTCTCACCACTACTGATTCATTAGATTTGATCTTGACCTCTGACAAGATGATTATAGAGGCATTGACTAGTCCAGACAAACCTTGGGATGATCTCCATCATAGATCTTATTTTCTCCTGAAGTTAGGAAGAATTGAGGCGGGTGAATTCGTGATGACTATGACTGGAGATAGGTCTTGTCCTATCAATCCTTTGGCTATGCATGAAGTTTTCACCGAAGGTAATATGGAAACCATCGCTGAAATGATACCTATTGAAATATCCAAAACCCCTGGCATCATGGAGAATGTCTTCGTCGGAGAAGAACGATCCTCCAAGGATATTCAAATCTACACAGATTTATTTAAGGAATTTCGCGACGGTTTTTCCTAGTCTTATGAGGAAATTCCAGGCATTGATCCAAGAATCATCAAACATGAAATAATGACATATCCTGACACTAAGCCAGTCTGACAGAAGCTTCATCTAGTAAATCCTAAGAAAGCAACAACTATTAAGGTTGAACTAGAGAAATTTCTCAAAGTTAGTTTCATCTACCTCATTCAATTGACTCAATGGGTGTCAAATCCCATTCCATTCAACAAAAAGCAGGAAACGATTCATGTATGTATGGAATTATGTGATTTGAATAAGGCCTATCCAAAGGATAATTTATACACCCCATTCATTGACCAGATTGTTGATGAATGCGTAGGCTATGAGGTATTTTCTTTCATGGATGGATTTTTGAGATACAATCAGATACAGATTAATACTGAAGACCAACATGAAACAAATTTTATTTGTCCGGGAGGTACATTCTCTTATTCGAAGATGCCTTTTGGCCTCAAGAATGTTGGAGCCACTTTTCAGTAGGCCATGTATTTTTATTTCCACGATCTCAAACACATAGTCGAGGCTTATATCGATGATTTAGCATATAATATCATAAGAGAGTTGATCATCCCACACACCTTCGACTTATCTTTGAGCAATGTGTCTACTATCAGATTTTATTGAATCCAAACAAGTGTAGATTTTGTGTGACGTCCAGTGGTCTTCTAGGTTTCATAGTTTCAACAACAGGGATAATGGTGTATCCTCTAAAGGTTGAGGCAATAGTTTAATTGCCTCCCCCATGCATAGTCCCTCATATTTAGAGTTTACAGGGAAAATCCAACTTTCTTCAACATTTTATTGCAAACTATATCGATATCACTAAAGGGTTCATGCATTTACTAAAAAGGGATGTTCCTCTCTATTAGGACGAAGCTGCTCATCTCTCTTTCAAAGCATTCTAACACGCCCTCATGTCTGCCCCTATGCTCTGGCCTCCCAATTATAATAAAAATTTCTTATTTTACTTAGCCACAGTAGAGTCAACCATCGGTATGGTCTTGGTTCGAGAGGACGATTTTCTTCAAGAAAATATGATTTACTACCTGAGCCAAGGCCTGGTTGGACTAGAACATAACGACTCCCACGTTGAGAAGCTTGCATTGGAGGCATTCCATGTTGTCCAATGGTTCTGTCATTATATGATACTTCATAAGACCATCGTCATTGTTGTTGAGAATCCATTCCAATATGTGTTGACATGATGTATAATCGGTGAAAAGATGATTAGATGGATTGTTATCCTCTAGGAATTTGACTTGTATTTTGTTTCTGTGAAATCTAAGAAGTCGTTGGTCTTTGCAGAACTTATCTTGGAACTTCCGGTCAATTTAGGTGATGTTACGCCTGAAGAATCACCAATTAAAGGAGATCTTTTTCTGATTTCATCTTTAGACCCTTGATATGGAGATATACTAGTCTATCTCCAGGCATTTAAGTTCCACACCTCTTCTTACCGCGATGAACGATGACGTATAGGCCATCAGGAAAAAACCTATCTCATTCTCGATGATACTTTATATCGTCAATGTGTAGATTTCATCCTCCACTAGTGTCTCACTCATGAATAAGTGGAACTTGTTCTTAACTACTGCCACACTAGAGCATGTGGTTGTCATTTGTCTAGGTTGGCAACAACCAAAAATATTCTATGAGTCGGTTACTTTTGTCGATGTTAATCAAGGATTGCGTTGAATCAATCAAGAAGTTCCACCTGTGTCATATCTTCTCTTGGAAGATGAGGGCACACCCCGCTCCCATGTTTCTCATCACTACAGTTGGTCCCTTCACCAAGTGGGGGATTGATTACACTACATGCCACCCAGCTTCAGCCAGGGGGAATCATTATATCATTGTAGCAGTAGAATACTTCACAAAGTGGTTCAAGGCTATGCCAATATTCAAATATGATGGAAAAACAACAACTCTCTTTATTTTTAACCAGATTGTAGCAAGGTTTGACATCTCGAGGGAAATTGTCAGGGACCATGGAAATCACTTTCAGAATAAAATGATGTCTTAGTTAACATCAAATATTGGGTTGAGGCAAGAACACTCATCACCTTACTACCCACAAGTGAATAGTCATGTGGAAGCTGTGAATAAGTCTCTCAAGACTATTCTGCAGCAAATGATCAATTCGGCCAAGTAAAATCAGAATTTGATGTTGTACTCGGCATTGTGGGCCTACCGAATGTATGTAAAGACTGCAACCGATTTTTCACCTTCTCAACTCATTTACAGGCTGGAATCAATCTACCAATAGAGTGCCAGATCCCATCTCTAAGGTTGGCAATACAGTTATTACCAGACACTTCACTGCTTGAGGAACACTTATTATATCTCGAGAAACTCGATGAGGAAAGACGTGACGCAACCTTGGCTAACAAGTCTCATAAGAAAAAATTAAAGTGTCAGTATGATCAGTCCGTTCATCCTTGGATTTTCTCCGAAGGTGACCTTGTCCTGGTCTATGACCAAGATAAGGATCCCTAGGGGGGCAGGCAAGTTCAAACCCATGTGGTTCATACCTTTCATCGTGAAGGAGGTATTAAAGAAGGGTTCTTATCATTTGGTTGACTTTGAATGGAAATATTTGGTGGAGCCTAGAAATGCACTCTACCTCAAGAAGTATTACTCGTAGGTGGGTCACCTTGGGTGACTTCTTGTACATATGTATAGTTCTTATATATTTTAGTTTTTGTTTTTTCGTTTCATGGATGTGTCATTTTTTATGTCATCTTTTTCGCTGTGGCAGATGTCAAGTGAATCAAATGTGTTCATTGGGTTTTCAGACGATGCTATCTGACACAATCGGAGGCTTGCTTCCGCAGCATGGGTGATCTTCACACCTCAAGGCCAGTTGCTATCTTCTGGAGGTATATGTTTAGGTGATGCTACAAACAATGTCGCCAAGTACAATGTAGTAATAGAGTTGCTTTGTGATTCCTTTTCGCATGGTATCTCTTACCTTTGAGATTACTGAGATGCATAGCTGGTTGTATCCCAGTTGAATGGGGTTTACCAGGTTTATGATCCTACTCTAAACCGACTATTCCTTATGGTACGTCTCTTAGAACGGTGCTTTGATTACATTACGTATATCCATGTTCCTAGGAGATTGAATCAAATAAAAGATACTCTATCTAATCAGGTATTAGATTGTCATACTGCACACACATACACATGTACATACATTGTAAAAATGCAATCTATAAGACATAAAAATATGTAAATACGCATATATATATATAAAGTATCAGAGTACATAGGTGGGCACAAGCGCTTCAAAAAATAATATGTCTGGTATACATCACGGGGCTTATGCCCTAAAAAATATACAAAAAGTTCCCTCGGCACGTAAGTGGTCCACCCTAAGCTAATCACGGGGCCTGTTGGGCTTGCCATAGTGAATGACTATGTTTTCCAAATGCTAGAAAATATGGACCCAGTTCCATGGCACCCGAGCTATATGAGGCTGCATAGATGGTAGGAGATCCTTGATCTCGGCCATAAGCACTGTATGAGTGAGTGCGGTGAGGTTCTACTCCACCCATCTCAACACTCTCTCAGCCTCTCTAGCTGGAGGTCCCACTACTGTTGTTGTTGGTCTGGAGGTTGTTGTTGGTGTTGCCTTTGGCCGAGGATGTTGCCTGCTCCTCGCAAACTCTGTTGGACGCACTGGTCCCACATCTATACATAATAGATACATAATTGTCAGATACTTTGGTACATACAAAAATGATATATATAAAAAGAAACTAAAAATTAAATAACTTAAAAAAAAAAATACCCATCTCTCCTCGCTCAGCACTAGGAAGTAAGGGCATGTCGAGGTACTTGGAAAAGTTGATCCCAGTATAGGGGTAGTCCTCTATCGCCAGAATCTGTCATGACCACCAGTCAAAAAAGGTGTCATCAAAGGCCTCTATGGTCCTTCCGTTGCCTCTATCACTATAGCAATGCCACCCATCTACACACTACTAGAGTGGAGGCCACATGCCCCTGCACTGTCTCTCATGGACTAAGACTGGGTACCCTCTCAAAAGAGAATGAGCATAGAATGGTCCCAAAACCAAAGTTTTTTTTTTCCACCCGCGACACTTGGTGAGTTGTCTCTTCATGTAGTCTAGCATGGTCATACTCCAATCAAATATTTGTGCATTCAAGCATGGAACTGCACAATGCATGTGCACCTGAGAGGCCTAAAGTAAAGTTGCAGATCTAGTAATCTTCCCAATGAGTAAAAATATCAATTTCAGTGATAGGTTGGTGATCTTGTTGATTGGCACCTGAGAACCTACTTTATCAGTGTCAGGCTCGCAATGTATTTCAATCAACTCAGCAATGTTGTGAGACCTGAGGGGAAAAGCATGCAATTTGACTGGTTCAACCCTCCTTGAGAGGTATGTTAGAAAGCAAATGTCTTCATTCATTGGAGTCAACGATTTCCCCTCGAGCATAAATGCCTTAGCATCGGGATTCCAATAATCTACCAAGGCATTCAACATCCTAGGTTGTGCCCTCATGAATGGACACCAAAAGAACTTCCACAACCCACATTGTCTCAATGTGACCATAACTGCAAGGTCCTAATCAACCAAGATATTTATATCCTCATGCTCCCCCTCTCTCTAGTGGACATACACCATGTTACAAACAAGTTCATGGAGTAAGTTAACTCTTGCATTTTTATTTTTCTACCTTTTTGAGGGTGTACGGAGGTTGCCTTGAACACAGTCGCATATGCACATGGGCATATTATTTTCTACCTGCGGGCATACATGGGTTTTCCTTGGAAATCCCATGTACACGTAGGTCCACCATTTTTTAATGGTGTGCGCCCCCCCCAAAACCCAAAGAAATGAACAATGGAAGTATTGAAATGAAAGAGGGATTGATTTGTACTTACTTGGTCTGAGCAAAATTTCCTTTCGTCCTCTGAAGCTCCCGAAATCAACTCTTTTAGAAAATGGGTGTTTTGGGGTTTCTAGTCAATTCTCAATTTACAATGGTGATAATGAGTTGCCAGCTTCTATTTATAGACTTTTTTGGCCCTTTTTGTCTTTTTTTGGACCCTTTTGTCATTTTTTCTGGCTTGAAAATAATTTAACGTGGTTCTTGAGTTTCTCATTGGATGTTACGATATACTTCACTTTTGTTTTGGGGAACTTTTTTGGAGATGGGTCACTTTTAAAGATTATTTGGTAAAAGTCATTTTTCCAACTTTTTGCATTTAAGTTAGGATTCCACCTCCAATTTTTGCATCTCGTTGTCTTTTCTACTTTTCCATAGGGTCGATCCCATAGAATTGTGACACTGAACCATCATTGCTTCTTTAGAAGTGTCATAGTTTGGTGGTAAAGACTACCTTTTCATGGATTCCCTAGGTAGATCCTGGTTGCATTTTTGGTGTCCATGCTGTCATTAATGAATTTAGGCTCAAGAGTCCTTGTTAGTCTTGTCCATATTATGATATTGAGCAACATATGTCTGATATGTTATCACTCTTGACCTCACCCTTGGGACTCCCAGAAAATGAGTCTTCTTTTAAGCCCTTTTCAGACTCTTTAAACATGAAAATATTGTCGAGTGATCTTGTTGTCCTTAACACTCACCAAACTAAAATTTGAAGGCATGTCTGTTCGGTGGTAGTTTACCCATTTTTTAGTCTGGATAGTCAATTTTATGAACAAAGTTACGCTCTAGGAACTTCGGTTCGCTAGAAGAGTATTCTCAAGTATAAGTTTAACCCTTATTCGGGCCGAAGGGACTAAATTTACGAAAAAGGAACCCCCACAGAGTCCATAGTTAAGCTCTTTTTGGACTCCCTAAAATTGAAAATATTGTCGAGTGACCTTGTTCCTTCACACTCATTAAATTGTTCCAAAAGAACATCCCCTATGGAGTCCATAGTTAAGCTGTTTTCAGACTCCTTAAAATTGAAAAGATCGTTGAGTAACCTTGTTCTTTCACACTTGTTAATTGGTTCAAAAAAACATCTACTGACACGATTTTACCCCTTTTTATGGCCTGTAGATTAAGGAGGAAAAAGGTACACCTCAGGAGATTCATCTTGCTGAGAGATTTCTACTCAAAAAAATTCACTTTTTTGGGCTAAGGAGACTAAATCTAGAAAAAGGAAGCGAGTCCATAGTTATGTTCTTTTCAGACTCCTTAAAAGTAAAAATAATGTCAAGTGATATTGTCTTTATCACACCTGTTAAAATGGTTTTCAATAGACATCTTTTCAGTGTTAGTTTACCCCTTTTTCGAACCGACTAGACTACCTTCGAAAAAGGTACCCCAGTGGAATCTTCTTTTTCACTTTTTCAGACTCTCTAAAAATGAAAAACCATTGATCTTACCTTCTTTGGGATCATTAAAATTACATCGAAGGGAATTATCATTGTGTCCTGTTAATCACATTTGCATCTCTGTGTCTTTGGTCTAATTCCATCTCCATGTTTCTCTCAACTGAACCTTTGAAGCATTCCTTATACGCAAGCCTTGTAGCATTTTTCCTTTGGGTCTTGACACCTTGACCCAGGGAGGAATTTTCCCGAGTGTACTTTCCATGCACATATCTCCTTGCTCTGAGCATTAGTGTGTTCCTTGCACTTGGAAATAGTATTCTTGCAACACTCGTTCCTCCTTTGTAATGTAGCATTATTTTATTCCTTTTCAAGCTTTCCAAAATTATTGAAAAAGACAAAAAAATCAACTATACCCCCAAAAGAGGATGAAATTGTATTTTCCTTTTATGGCAGCAAAATGAGTGGTCCTTAGACAAAGAACATCCTTTTGTTTGTTCATCAAGAATTGGGATTTAATATGAACTTAGGAAGTTGTTCTCGCTACATAGAGCTATTTCCTCCTCCGTTTGGTTATTCTTCCAAACATATGGAGAGTTTGCATTACCTCCTGCATCATAGACTTATGTCAATGTCATGCTACCTAAGTCTAATCATCTGTCATTCTATTGTCCAAGGGAATTTTTACCCAACTTGATTCATCCTCTCTGTAGTTTATCTCTTTCCCTCATGCCCGACCATCCCTAAAAGTCCAATCAAGTCCTTATTCAAAATCACTAAAGTTCTCTACCTAATCACTAAGATACTCTTGTCTGTTGCCAGTGATTCGTTGAATACCTATGGGTAGTGAATTTGTATGCTCACATAACACTCCTACCTGAGTTTTGAATATCTTGAAGTTGTTTCTCAAGCTCTGAAGGCCTCATCTCCATCCATTAGGCATCATTGGCTTCTTGAAGATGGATACTATACATGTATATCTTTGATTTTGAGATGTAGATTCGTGGTGTATTTATCGTGGATACACTTTATATAGTTATATGACATGGATATTGAGTGTATTTGATTGGAATCCATGATTTATTTCATCCCGAGCATGGGTATGCCTGCCTCAGTGAGACAATTATTATTTTTGCAGATGGCACCTCCCGAACTTTGGTCCCCAGCTCACTTACTTCGTACGTTGGTGAAGATTTGTAATGTATTCTGGCCATCATATTCTCTTCTAAACTCACACATTAGGGGGCATCTGTTATAACCATAAATTGCACCATACATGCATAAATGGCATTAGGCCCTCTTACTTACCATTTTTGCCAAGCCATCACTAAGCAACTCTTCTTAAAAACCATATTTTTGAAGATGTATGCGCCCTGCACCATTAGTTCCCACTTACACATGCTTGTTGCACCATTTCATATCATGTACATACACTAGATGGATGACTAAAACCCACGCATACTCACAAAAGTTGTAAAAAAAAAAAAAATTGCAAGGAATTCGTTGAGATTACGAGCTATAGGGTAGTTTCCCAATTGTCCCACCACATATAGCTTGTCACCGAAACGAATAACCCTATTTTTTTCATATAAAAGGAGGTGTTGGGGTATCATTCAAAATATAAGCATAAGAACAGTGAAACTCTTCCCATTTCACTTTACCCCCATGCCCAAAGAATTTGCAACCACATTGTGATTTTTGAGCTAGAATTCCCTATTCTTGCCTTTTTCCTCAATTGCAAGCCTAATTCATTCCCTAGAGAGAGATGAAGAGGAGAAAGATATGTGGAAGCACAGTTGGAGCTTGGTGAAGAGGAGCTCGGACCAGGTTCGAGGATCATTCATCGATCTCATTGTAAGTAACTTTGTGAGATTAATAAAAAGGAATATTTTTTCTGTCCCGAATATGATGTGTTCAATATTTATGTTTGATTTATGTTTGATTATGACATATAACCCACTAATTCATATATAAGATTTATTTTTTTAGTTATTTGTTTGTCTATTTATGAATGTAGGCTAGCCTTGGGAGGATACTTGTAGTTGAGGAACAACCGAACACAAAAGGATCGACACTAGACGTGAAGTTTAAGGTAGAGTTACAGGATCTTTTTATCTTGTGTTTTATGCATGAATGTGGGGTGTATTTGGGGTATTTGTTAAAAAATAGGAGACTTTAGATAGTTATCTCGGCCTACATGTTGAACCCTAGTGTAGTCCATAGGGGGGTTTTCCCACTATAGCAGTTACTCAAGAAAAATAAAGGAATACAAATGTTATAATATCAAACTCAACAAGATAGTGGAAAGTATAAACGTAAAAATTGATGAAGCAAATTGTTGGGTCCTTCATTTTGTTGATTTGAAGTTGTGCACATCACATTGCAGCTTCATTTTGTAAAATGGAAGTTGTGCAAGTTTTTGAGAATATGGAAAATGCAAGAAAGGAAGAAACATAAAAAATCAAAGGGATAGTGCCACATCAACAACAAGATCAAGAAAATAAAGAAATCTCGAGTTCTTAACCAGATAAATAAGATTATATATAGAATACCAATGCGATTTTAATAGGTTAATGAGCTAATGATACCGAGAATGATAGGCTAATAGTGAAATGTTAAGAAAAGGGTTGTAATGTCACTATTTAATAGCATGTTAGTTCCAAGTTATTACTATTCCTGTTGTAAATATTGATAGTGTGATGAGAGTCACTGATGTAATGGGTCGGTACTATAGTATTATTGAATGTGGAGATCAAGTGAGAACCAGAAAAACAATGTATCATATTTTGGTATTATCAATATAAACAAAGGCCTGAATTTAAAATCTAACTCTTGAGTATTCAGTCTTACTGCATGAACGAGTTGTTTTTATTTATTATATTTATGTCTAATGTACTTAAATGTGTCTTTATGAATGAAAACACAACACTATTGCTTTATTTTCCAGTTAGGAATTCCTCAGTATTGTTCCAAGTTTAGTCTATTATGTGCAAGATTACAGTGAGCCTCAATACCTCAGAGGTCTGTCTAAGTATTCTCCTTACCCTTCCCTATCCTTCTTGTATTGGTTTCTCTTTGGGTGAGATATCTTCCCTCCCAAGAAGATGACAATGCCAGTGCTCTAGACTACTTCGGTACCTTTTGTTGGTAACCTAAGAAGGACCCTAGATGAACAATTTTACGCCAACAAAATGGTTTTGTTTCCGTGACCTATGATGTAAAAGGGAACATGTGAGGAGAACTCTTCCACATATATATAGATCTGAGATTCAAGAATGGTGGGAAAGACATTGTGACACCTTTATATGGAAGGAAGCAGAGTTGCGAGGAAACAACGAGAAGATAATGAGAGATTTTATCTTTTATGCAGAAATATCTAGGGACCAGTATGAGATATTATGGGTTAAATTTATTGAAGAACTATTCCATTGGATAGATAGGATTCAAGAAGCTACGAAATTCCAAGAACACGTCAAGAAGACCTATAATTGGGATATAGAGAATATTGCAACACTTCATCAGCTGGATCACCAGATCGCATGAGCAGTCAATTTCTAGTTTCGCCTGACTCTGGAGGGATACATCGTTGAATTTGCAGCTGAGAATCACCAATCATTTTCACGCGTAGAAGAAATTTTCAAGAAAGGTGCATGCAACAGATTGTTGAGGGAAATTCCCCTATGGATCAAAGTATTCTTGATGGAGGAGGGGATGATAAATATTCCCTCAAATGAGATGGCAGCCTAAACAACAACTCTTGGGGTAGGGTGATTTTCAGGTAGGATCGTGACCTGAGAAGGGGAAAGGGTTCTTTGAAATATGGGGGAATATCAAGAAACAAACACAAGAAATGTGTGATACTTAAGGAGAGTTTCCATTGTTGAGAAGTGGCAGCGTATAAAAGTAAAGAAAGTAGTGAAGCAGTCTGAGGTGTTGTGGAAAGAACTTAGATCAAGAGGAACACACGAAGGAAGGAAAGAAGAGTTGAGGAAGGTGAGAAGACAAGAAATACTGGCCATTCTAATATTTCAACAGAGAGAAGTGCAGAGAGAAAGGAGTCCCTGGATGGGTGTATGAGAAGAAGAACATGGAGAATTAAGGGAGGACGAAGAAGGTCTGGACCTTGTGGGAGATCAAGAAGAATTATCCCCGGTAGTAGGAGACATCAGGAATCACGCAGAGAAGGATTCTCCAGAGGAAGATAATTAGAGCCCCTAGATCAAAGTAACCCACCTAGAAGTCAGGGGAACTAGCCATGAATCACCCATCCCCCAGGTGTCCTCTATACCCGTGGTAAATTCTACACCTCCTACTTATGCTATTTCTATTCCTTCACAACCAGTTATCCATAATCAACTTGTAAGTGTAAACGCTAGGAGGATATTAGGATCCCCAGTCATATTTCAACCAATACCATTGGGTTTTATTATATTAGTAATAGTGATATGCATAATGGTTGGACATGTGGGAGGATTGATAGCCCGATACCCAGAATTCTGGGGTAAAGGAGACGAAGATGTAGAGAAACATTGGTTCTTGTGTGAATCCATTTGGAGGTCCAAAGGGACTCTCGATGAAAATAAGTTAGTGTAGTTTTAGAATACCTTGAGGGGTCATTCTCTCAAATGGTATATGAAGGATATTGAACCTGGGATGGAAGGACAAGAATTCACCCTTGGCCAATTTTGGCTGAAATTCATCGCCGAATTCAAACTACCTTAGTCCGAGAAACAATCTCTCTCTGAATTGAGAGAGATTCAACAAAGGGAAGGAAAATATGGATGGGAGTAAAGCCAAAAGTTCAAGCATGCTATTAGGAGTCTAGCACATCCAATTCATGAAGATCACCAGAGGGAATGGCATATTCAAGAATTACTACCTCTGACAAGAATTCCTTTAATGCAACAATGGATAGCCATGTTAACAGAAGCCTTGGAGAAGTCGATGAATATAGAATCCATGGAAGGTTATCCATGCAATCTGAGAATGACCATACCCCTGGTAGATGAAAATTTGTCACAACTTCAAGGACAAATATCAACGCTAACGAAAAAGATTCAATAATTAACCACTCAAAGACCAGGAGGTGCTCAGGTTTGGTGCACATGATGCCACACAAAATGGAATTTGGAAAATGAATGTCCATGCATGAGGAGCATGGGACCTCTTAAAAACCCAATGGGGCCTTCAGTAGCTATGGGAGGAGTTGCGCAAGTGTCTATGACTCCAACATTCCATACATTAGGGTTGTATAATACCTTCCCAGGAGTTATGACTCCTCAGATAGTGGAGTATTGTGATATTTGTTGGACACATGGGCATGCATCGAGGAAGTTTCCTATTATGCATAAGTACACAAATACACTAAATAAAATACACTATGATTTTTTTTCATCTACGACCCATGCCACAAATCAATGTTGAGCACTGGACGGACTTGCTGATAGATTGGACCAGACATCATTTAGAGTAAATTAAACCCCCTAGCGACCTGGAAGAGGCCAGGGAGGAGGGACTGGAGGTGGTTTGAGAGACAGGAGAAATGGATGGAGAGGGTCGATAATATGTTACAAATGCAATGAACAAGGTATTTTGGCCAGAGATTTCCCTCACCCAAGATGACCATGGTGCTCGAACTGCAGAAATAATGGACACGCAGCTGAAGACTATCCAGAATTGATTACAAAGTTGGAAGATTGAGTTTGTTAACGTGGAGCTAAACTCATAAGATCATAATTAAAAATGGAAATCGAGGGATAAATACCAAATATTAACATTATTACTCATGGAGTAGAAAAGGCTGGGGTAGACACAGATGGTCATCCCAAGATTAAGAAGGCTATTCCCAAAGATGACATGTATGATCATGTGAAACAAAAGTTGTTTTTCAAAAATGAAATAGAGATATTTAATATTGTCCCCATTCCAAAAGTATTAGAGAATCCTGCTAGATCCACCTATCAACCTAACCTTGCGCAAGCCCCTACTTCACCACTAGCACCCAGGAATTCTGCAGTTCCAAGAAAACACCCCGACTAGTCTCAAAGTGTAATTAATCTATGGTTTCAATTATTCTTTGATATCCTAGGGGATGAAAAACTCACTAAGAAGTTGTGAAACACCCTATACGTGATACTGGGGAATGAGGGAACTTCAAAAGCCATAGTAAGGACTAACCTCCCCGAGAACAATACCCAGAGAATACAAAGAAAGAAGGTGCGAACTAGAAAATAATTTAGGTTAGAATCCCATATAGATGAGTTTGAAATCAAAGATTTCATGCTAGACATGGGATTAGATCTTAACATCCTACCTAAAAATACCTGGGAATATTTTGGAAAATTCAGTTAGTACATTCCCCTATCTAGTTGAGAATGAAAAATCAATACCGTATCTTCCCAGTTGGAAGGTTGGAAAATGTGGAAATAGATGTTGTGGGAGTTAAGATCACAACTAATTTTGAGGTGATTGAAATCATGGGAGATAAGGATCCCTACCCTAATCTACTCATGATTGATTTGGCATATGAAAATTATGCTATTATCGATTTAAAAAGGGGCACCATGATGTTTGAAGTTGATGACATAAAAGTAGTCCCTCCTTTAGATCCTTATCTGGGGCCTAGATATGTTGAACTAGTGGACCATAATATGGATTCAAAGGCCGTTTACCAATTGTACACTTTCATAGCAGGCACAAGACCAGATTACCTCAATCCTATGGTAGAAATATCATTAATCTAGAGAAGCATGCAATCTGTTGATGAGGATTCAGAAGCAACATTTGACAGTTGGAAGAAAGGTTCATATGAGCTATTTTCAAGGTGATGCACAACTGTTAGATCAATAATATGGATTGGAACTAAGGTCAGGGAACCTCCTACATACAATGGTACCTCATAGGTACAAAATTTATCACCAACATGGAAGAAAAGATAGAGGAGGAAAAAAGTATCTATGTTCTTGACTTAGCCTTGCAATATACCCCCTCTAGATGGTGGGCCACTCATAAAGAATCGATTATAGAGTGGAAGGATGCAAATAAATCCATCTAATGTTGATTCTGGGGGAGGGATTGACTGAAAGAAGAAATGACGATAGATTTACAAGATGCACAATTGTTTGATGTACAATCTGACCCTTAGATGCATATTGAGCATTGTCTAAAGTAGTGGAGAATTGCGGAGGTACCCTCTCACCTATGGGTCCAGGAATTTTTCCATTCATTGGGGCCTATTCCAAACACCTAGTATATACATGAGGAGACCAGAAGAAAAATGAACTATTGGAAGGTCTTACAAGAAAAATTCTACAAGGATTTCGCCTTTACAAGTAAGTATCCCGAGCTCAACATTGTCCTTCAAAGAATTATGGAAATTCTTTTTGCTGACATTTGTAAATATAGATCAAGTCCAGTAGTATGTGATGACCATGTTCACTTTATTCAATCTAGTTTGAGTCTTGAAATTGATAATATATATGTACCTTGATGTAAAGTTGAGAGAGACCTAGAAAACCCTGATGATTTAGAAAAGCTTAGAAACTTAGACATTAAAGAAACCGAAGGTAGTAGAGAGATTTAGGATACCAAACCCAATCACATGTGTAGTTCCTATAA
The DNA here is from genome assembly GCA_009831015.1 of Picea engelmannii. Lineage (NCBI taxonomy): Eukaryota > Viridiplantae > Streptophyta > Pinopsida > Pinales > Pinaceae > Picea > Picea engelmannii. Next base: position 287,776 of record ML785778.1, on the reverse strand, counting down.
TCATCCACTTAAGTTGTGGAAATTCAATATAGGGAGTGTAGATAATCCTAAGATAGTTTCTATAGGAGACTATTGGGATGAGCAAGCTATTAACGAAGTACATAGTCTATTGTAGGAGTATGAGGACATGTTTCCAAAAAACATCTTAGAGCTAAAAGGCATAAAAGGAGCCATGGGAGAAATGAAAATAGATTTGAAACCAGGCTCAAGACCTATGAAGCACAAACCATACCACCTCAATCCTATAATAAAAGAAAAGGTTAAGAAAGAAGTGTACAAGATGCTTGTGGCATAATTGATTTTCCGTATTGAAGAAGCAGAATGGATTAGCCCCATAGTTATTCAGAGTAAGAAAGAAACAGATTTAGACACTTGAATCTGTGTGTATTAAAGCAATCTAAATTCTACATGTGTGCACGATCCATTTCCCACACCCTTCAGTGAGGAGGTATTAGATCAAGTTGCAGGAAAAGAATCCTATTCACTTACAGATGGATTCATAGGATATAATCAATTCATAATCATAGAGGAATACAATAAGAATACTACATTCATAACTGATTGGGGATCATTCAAACACAATGTAATTCCCTTTGGGTTGAATAATTCCCCTACAGTTTTCTCTCGAATTGTGATAGCATCTTTTCAAGAATTCATCCACAAGTTTGTAGACTTCTATATGGATGATTGGAAAATGTACAACCTCTTAAAATATCATGTTATCCTACTCCAGTTAATGTTTGATAGATGTCGTGAAATGAAGATATCTAAAAATCTAGGAAAGTGTATTTTCAATGTACTACATGGCAATTTGTTAGGCCATATTGTATGCAGAGAAGGAGTCCTGGTAGAACCATCTAAATTTGTATTCATTATGAATATGTCATCACCTACGAGTGCCAAATTGTTGCGCTCCACACTGGGAAATACAAGATATTATCGTAGGTTCATTAGAAGATATGAAACTATTACAACACCCCTTGAGAAATTATTGAAGAAGTCTGAACTATTTCAATGGATGACTGAGTGTGACAAGGAATTTGACATTCTAAAAGAGAAGCTAAGTACTGCATCAATCCTGATATTTCCAAATTGGAAAATTGAATTCCATGTACATGTAGATGCATCAGGCATCACCCTAGGAGCCATTTTAGCGCAACCAGGGGAAGGAAATATGGACCACCCTATTTACTTTTCTATCATAAAATTATCGAAAGATTAGCACAACTACACAACCAATGAAAGGGGAGGTTTTTCTGTGATTTATGCATTACAAAAGTTTAGGCATTATTTTCTAGGATCACATTTCAAATTTTTCACTGACCATTCTGCCTTGAAGTACCTAGTCAATAAAATAGTACTGGAGGGAAGAATTTGCAGGTGGCTACTGTTGTTCCAAGATTTGTCTTTAGAGGTAATTTCCAAACCAAGAATATGCAATTTAGGTCCAGATCACCTTTCTAGGTTGGAGTCAGGGGAAAGTGGCAGAGCAGTAGATGATCATCTCTCAGATGCAGAACTGTTCTGGATTGAGGTCGTTCTAGAGTATCTTGAAGACATTGTTGTCTTCCTTAGTATAGGAACCTACCCAGAAACGTACTCTACAACCCAAAAGTGACATATGGTAGTTCACGCAACATATTATCAGTTGATTTCTGGGAAAATTTACAAATTGGGACTCGACACTGTCCTTAGGAGATGTGTCTTAAACCATGAAAGGTAGGATATCCTATGGGAATGCCACAATGGAGTTGTGTGAGGCAATGTTGGAGGTAAGGCCACTGCAAAAAAGGTACTTCATGTTAGCTTATGGTGGGCCACATTATTTAAATATGCTAAGGAATATGCTATATCATGTGACATTTTCCAAAGAGTAGGAAAGTTGTCTTAAAGAGATGAATTACCCCTTCATCCAGTCAGAGCACTTCAAGCCTTTGAGAAGTGGGATGTTGATTTTATTGGACTAATCCACCCCCTAACTAAGAACTCAAAGGACAAATAAATCATAACTACAACTCATTACCTTACAAGATGGGGTGAAGCAAAGGTAGTTTAAGATTGTTCTACATACACAATTTCTAGATTTATCTTCGAGAATGTTATCATTGGGTTTGGATTTCCTAGAAGTCTAACAAGTGATCAAGGTACTCATTTGATCAGTAGTACAATTGCAGCATTAATGAATGATTTTCTTATACAACATCATAAGAGAAACCCTTACCATCTACAAGCTAATGGTACGGTAGAGGCCTTTAATAAAATTCTGGAAAGAGTACTCACAAAAGTATGTTGTGCAAACTGGGAGGATTGGGATGATAGAGTCGCTGTGGTATTATAGGCTTATATGACTACCACGAAGAAGTTACACAGATACACCCCATTTGAGTTTTTCTATGACAAAGAAGCGATTGTACCTACAAATTTTATCACTCCTAGTATTTATATAGAACAAGATGCACACATGAAAGATGATGAATTAGTTGTGAAAAGGATTGCAGACTTGCACGAAATTGAGGAAGCAAGATTTTTAGTGGATTTTCATTAGATAGTTGAGAAGGTCAGACATAAATCTTGGCATGATAGACATATTAAGTCCAAGATATTCTCCCAAGGGGATAAGGTTCTTCTCTATGACAGTTGATATCAAAAACATCCAGGAAAGTTACACATGCATTGGTTGGGTCCATTCATAGTTGCGGAAATATGACACTTTGGTACAGTCAGGCTCAAACAACTAGATGGTATCCTTAGGCAAGGATGGGTGAATGGAACCCATATGAAACCCTACATTTCTCATTCTTGAGTTAGAGAAAGGTTGTTCCAGGCCAATGGAGCATGTACAATAGTTAGATTTTCATTTCTTGCAATTTTATTTTTTAATTTCAGCTAATAAACATCAGAGTGTGCATTTAATGTGCCACAACATATATTTTGTTTTAGTTTAAGTGTTGATTTTATGTGGGACTTCTTACTCATTCGCTCAAGATCAGAAGAGCCACCATTACATTCAATGAAGTCATTTAATATGATGGGAACCCCCATTGTGGTCGGAGGGAGGGACAATCTAAGCTCAGTCATAACCCATGTGCCACACGTACCTAGCCCCATCATACACTTTATGAAAACCACTATAACCCATTAAAATTTTTGTTAAGCTATAAATGTGTGATACACGTAGATGCCATCGGTATCCCATCGTGCTTCTTAGCTGTTAAAATGATAAGCACCTTGTTATAGCAATATTTGCCTCACCATTGCTATCTTGCACAGAAGGCCTTTTTCCATTTCCCTATGCAGACTTATCATCCCTTTTTGACAAATCCAAAGATAAAAATAAACATTTTTCCACATATACACACCCTATCAGCTATACAACAAGTGTATACGCGGGCTACTCCACTACAACCTGCCTACATTAAGATTTGTGCCAGAAAATACAAAAATGGAGTTGGGTTTCCATGTCACGACAAGAGATCTCTGATCCTTGGCCTTCCATATACTGGAAACGTTACGACTCAGCCCATCAACTGCATTTTGAAGGCTATAAGAGCAGAATTTCGAGCTATGGAAAAGAGGAGAAAGCATTCAACTTTGAGAGCAAAGTTACTCTGGAGAAATTACTTCATATTGGGTCTGCATCCCTTTTTCCCTCAATTATGAACACAGTGTTCAGCCCCCAAGCTCCTTCCCTATTATTGAGACAATCTCATTTTCTCTCTCTTTTGAGCTTGCCTTTGGTAGAGGATTGAAATGGTGGAGACCCAGTTGGAAGGAACTTGGTTCCTTGGTTTCGAACCATGCAAACATGGAAGTCTGTAATGTTGACACTTATGTAGATCAATTATTAATAGAAATACTCCTTTCCCATCCTATTGGTATCATGCAAATATATGATTATTATCCATGGGAATGTTTGTAATGTTTATTAATGGATTATTCTATCTGATGTGCTAACCCCTTTACATTATCACTATATACTTTCTTTGCTTGTTTGTTAATAACTTATTGTAAATATAAATCTTTGGGTTGAAGTGCTCAATGGTGGAACATCATCAAACATTGGATCGAGGTAGGCCTCTTTCTTATCTTTCACATTAGTTTATATAGCATAAAATGGAATTGAGTTGATTTCTATAGTCATACCTACCTATTGTGGTTTACCCTTGGCCATAGAGAGTTTTTCCCTTGTAACAGAAATGGCGACTCCACTGGGGAGAGATCTTCCTCATAAGGGTTGAAGTACTTTTTCTTCTTGCATTTCTCTTTTTCCTTTGTGTTTTTTGTCATATCACTACTTGGCAGATTCTATTCACTCTGAGTTTGAGTTTTTAGCCTTTTTTTCCCTTCTATGGCCTTGTTTTAGATCTTGTATGCTCCTTTTTCCTTGACATTCATGTACACATGCGCGATGCCTCTTTGTAAGCTGCGTATATATGCACTATTCTCCTAAACAGTCGTGTATACCACATTTCCTTTCTTGTTTTTTTGGTTTAGTGACTGTTGGGTGAGTTTTGATGTTTGTTGAGCCTTGTTAGATCTCTGTAGTGCTTGTTGAGCTTCCCTGGGTTGATAGGAAGCCTGATGGGAGTTGAATTTATGGGCATAGTATTTCTCATTGTTTTTTATTTTTTGGTTTTTCCTTGAACCCTTGGTTGTTTTCATGGTTGCTTGGTATTCTTCTTGAGTTATTTCATTTATACACATTAGAATTTATAAATCAAGTTGCTTTTCAGTCCATGCATTTTCTCTTTAACATATTGAAAATACAAAACAAAAAAATACGCATTTTGCCTTGGTTAACATTTTTGTCTTTGAACCTTTATCATTAGCTTAGTACATTTAGCGAAATATTGCATTTTACTTCTGAATTGCAGAGTTGAAATTGAAAATTGAACTATTTTTATTAGCATATCATTCATTGAAAAGTTAAAGGTAGAATTTGCATTATATTCATATTTATCTTTTGCAGAGTCATAACATCATGATTTTTGCTTCCATACCCTTTTGAGTATCACGATCAATAAAATTTACGCTTTAAACTAAAATTGATTAGTCACGATTTTATTTTTAGGGTGCACAAACTAGCCTAGGATTTAGTGCCTTGTAATAGGATTTTGTGAGTAAACTTATCCTCGACAATTAAATCAACATATGTGTCTGAGACAGGGAGTTGAGAATTCCATTGTATAATTGGTAATATCAAGAGGCTTCGCTCACACCAGAGTTAATCATGAGATCACACGAATTTAGTTGAAGGGATAACCCCTGGATACTCACCTAGCGTTAGAGATATTTCTGTGGATTTATTAGTATTTGGGGATGTTTCTAGTAACCATACCTCTGTGAGAGGCATTTCTTTTAAGGTTTCGGGATTTTCTACCCTACCCATATGGTGATCCAGACTTATGATTGCTCGCCTGTGCATCAGTTATATAATGGTTTATTAGTTTCTTGACTTAGGCATCTCATAGGTTACTTGCAGGGGTTATTATACTTGTAGACTGGGTCAGATAGGGGTTGGACAACACACAACCTTTATGGAGGATTACCTCTCCAGGGGGATCTGACCGACTGGTTGTTAAGACCATGAGGGCCCCTATAATTGATTTTTTTAACTCCAAACTTTAGTGGGGAGTCTCAGGTCCCTCTTGGATGAGGCATACCTTCTTTAGCGAGGGAGGCCACTCAGCCACTCTATCCCCTTTGCATGCATAATGGTCATTTAACTTTTTGGTATGCTCTTTGATTACTAGTTGGCCTTAGGAGTCTACATTGAGTATTCATTATCATGGATAGTGGAGTTCCTTTTGCTCCCTCATTTACTGCTATCTCCCCCATGATGTCCACTCATTTCATGGGGATGGATCCTTCTGCTTCACATTATGATATGCATAATTATAATACTCAGTCAATGCCTTGGGCCTCTAATCATTTTTCTCATGGTATGCTTGATATGTCTTTGCACTTGCCATCCTCTATCTTGCCTCATGCAAATACAAGTTTTGGGTCTGGGGGCATGATGCCTCCTTTTTATCCCTCTCCATTTGGTGGATGTCATATCCTTCAAACACCTTTTACGGTAGGAGGTTGGAATATTCCTTCCTACGAATCCTCTATGTGAGAAGTAAGTGCCCAATTAAGCAATAATTCTACTTGTTACACTCCGTCCACTTATCCTTCTTCTTCTATGTCAATTCCTACAAACAATTTTCCCATGGAAGACCTTCGTCTGTCCTCTGGTGTTCCATCCAAAGGAAGTCATCCTTATAGTATGGGCAACCCCCCTCACAAATTTCCTTTGTCTGGGGGCAGCACATATCCTCACATGAGTAACACTTGCCATGTCTCTTTCTCTTTGCAAGAGTCTTCCTCAGTGTTTATGCCAATTACAACCTTTTATGAATCAGTATGGAGGAGGATACTATCCTATTGGATAGGGACATGATGTAAACCAGGATCCTTCTTGGCCTGCAATTTCTCAAAACCAATCTATCCTTGGACCTTGGTCTTAAATGCCTCAATTCACAACTGCCACAAGTCTAGTCACTATGTGTCATACTGGTGTTATATCACTAACCTCTGCTAGCCACGTTGGAGATTGGTCAAAAACCTTTGCAAGTCATGTTGAAGGCCTGCAACCAGCCACTACAAGTCATGTTGGGGGCACAAGTCTAGTAATTGCATGTCATACTGGCATTATATCACCAACCTCTGCTAGACATGTTGGATATTGGTCCACAACCTCTGCGAGTCATGTTGAAGACCTACAACTAGCCACTACAAGTCATGCTGGGGGCACATCTCTAGTCATTGCTAGTCAAACTGCACATACATCACCAACCTATACTAGTTGTGTGGGGGTTTCATCACCAACCTCTGTTAGTCATGTTGGAGATTTTCTAATAGCATCTGAAAGTCATGTTGGGAGCATGTCACCAGCCACTGCAAGTTATTTTGGGCTATGATTGAGAATCCTAGACGTCTCAGACGTAAGCCTAAATTCCTTTGCAGGATTTGTGAAGGAAGTCACCTTACTCGTTTTTGTCTTATTACTGTTGGGATACCAGAAGCGTGGGGCTCACCTAAAGGCTCTTTGAGTTCCGAGGCATATATGGTTTCACAATACTCTGTTCCTTCTTTGGTTGATACAACAATCATGCCAATGCAATCTTCGGCTAACACCCCTTTCCCTTTAGGGGTTGATATTGTCTCACATCCCATTCAACCCGTGGTCGTGTAAATGCAATCTTCGACCAACACCTCTCCTATGTTCATGGGTGATGCATCTCTTGACCTTGTTGCCTTGCATCTTGTTCAACCAATGGTCGTGTTGATGCAATATTTGATCAACAACACTCTTGTTTTTTGGGGTGATGCACCTCTTGGCCTTGTTGTCTCACATCCTATTCAACCAATGGTTGAGGAAGTGGTCGTATTGATGCAATATTCGATCGACCCCACTCTTCTCTTAGAGAGTGAAAAGTCTAAGGAAGAGGTCACACCAATGCAATTTTTGATCGATCCCACTCTTTTGGTTCTGGTTCTATACCTTCTATGCCATGTCCTTAGCATTTCTATTACTTCACCTTATAAACAAGAGAGATTTTTTCTCTTCTCAAGTTCTCTCCCTCCAAATTTTGATGAGGTTCCCTTTGATTGGGATGGTCTTGTGGGGCATCTAATGCCTCTGCCTATGTCTTTTCCAGGAAGATACATTATCCGATATAACACGGAGATGATAACCTCCATTAGCACTTTTCCCTCCCCGACATGGACATCTTAGGGTCTTCCCAAGCTTGGGTCAGTTCTTCGTAAGATATCGACATTCCATAGAAGGTCTTCATGGGAGCCTTGGCCTCCCCTGTGGCTTGCTGCCTAGAATCTCCCTAACGAGTCCGATTTAAGATCTTTTCTGAATCGTTCAAAAAATGAAAATATTATTGAGTGATTTGTCCCTTTCACACTCGTTAAATTGGACTTGAAAGGTCGCGATTCTTAGTCAAGCTCTTTTCTAACTCGTCAAAAAATCAAAAAGATTGGTGAGTGATTTGTCCCTTTCATACTCGTTAAACTTGATTTGAAAGGTCATGAGTCTTATTTAATCTCTTTTCTAACTCGTTATCAAAAATGGAAAATATTGCTGAGTGAACTTGTCTTTTTCACACTTGTAAATTGGATTTGAAAAGACATATATTTGGCACAAGTTTACCCCTTTTTCACACCAAGTAGACTACAAGACATAAAAAAGGATATTTTTTGGTGTTAAGTTGTGATTGCATCTCATTCCCTTACTTGGAGTATTGAGCCTTTAGCCAATTCTTTCTTTGCGTTATAAACCATTGCCTAAGCAGTTTTTCATCCTCAACCAAGAAGAGCCTTGTTTATATCCTTCGCAATTTGACACCCTATACCCTGGAGGAAACATTACATCGAGTTTCCATCTCCTGCATGCATTTCCTTGCATTAAGAATAAGTATGTTCCACTGCTAGAACTAATTTTTCTTACTTGCAACACTCATTTCCTCCTCCGTATCATAGCATTCATTTGTTATGAAAATACAAAAAAATATAGGCGGGAAGGGAGTACTATATTATAATTGGCAGCAGTCATGTCGCATTTTAATAGAGAAAAATTATTGAGTCCTTGTGTCATCATAATTTTGGGTGTTAGCATGGCCTTAGGAAGTTAATCTCATTACATAGTTTTCTCTATCGACTGGTTACTCTTCCAGTCCCTATACAAAATGTTATTGATGCCTCCTACATCTTGTTGGGGTTTTATAATTATAGGCAACTCGATTCTTCGACTGTGGATTTGGAATTTCCCCCGTGATGAAGACTTCTAGCTTGGTTAACCCCCCTTTTCCCCTCCATCCATTTCACCCAATCCTCCATCATCCTGTTGCATCCTTCATCCTCTGCTGTGCCTTCACTCCCTTGTCTTTTCGACCCATTGAGTATGCCTCACCCGCCTTCCATCCATGAATACATGAACTTAGGATAATGAACGAATAATGCTAAAGGGTTAGTGACATTCTCTAATACTTGTTAGCCTAACAAAATTGTTTTGATATGATAATTTAAAATAAAATAATTGTTAGACTAACTATTAATTAATTAATGACTAATTAATTAATTAATTAATAATTAGTTAGTTTAATAACTAGGTTAGTTTTTAGATTAAATAAAACAATAAACTAAATAAAACATATATTAAAACAATAATAATAAAATAAAAAATAAAATAAAATAAAATTAATAAACAAACATTAAATAATATAAAACATATTAAATATAAAAACAAATTATATAAAAAACAAAGCATAAAATATAATAAAAAACAAACAAAAAATAAACAAAAAAGCAAATACATTAAACGTAACACTTAACAAAAAATATAATAAAAAACTAAAAATTAAAAACATACAAACTTAGAACTATCCTAAGACTACCCACCCCCAACTCCCGCTCACATCAAAGCCCACGTGAAAAGCATAAACCAAATCAAACAG